>JALKBU010000011.1:0-145406 GCA_023091735.1 Trichomonas tenax | reverse complement strand
AAGCGAACGAAGCAAGTGTTTGTATTTTGGTAAGTATAAATTAACATTCGACAGTGAATCATTAATAATCAGTGATGGTAAAACTAGTAAAAGAATATATTTTGACCAGCATGATTCATTCGATCCAGAAACAACGATTGCATCAGTTCCTTTTATAAATAATGAGACAATTGAATTCAGAGATTCTACTGTTGATGATTCAATAATAGCAGTCTTAAACGAAATCATGCAAAGCTTCCTTGCTGGTTTTCGACATAAAATCAAAGAAATAAATAAAATCTGATCCAAGTTTTCACGATTTCACTTTTGATCAAGATTTCCTTGATTTTATGACAGGTGTTCGAAGAGATCTTTCAAATAATAATTGTCCAAATGCGAAATTACCCATTACACCAGAAATTTTAGAAAATTTAGCAAACATGCCAGATTTTCCAAAAAATTGAATTGATGGATTTCGAATCTATTTCTTACTATGCTTTCCTTAGACAAGATGAAACAAGATCCTTAAGATGCAAAGATCTACTCTTTGGCGAAAATGGTTTGTTTATCAATATTTCACATTCAAAAACAGATTTGATATCAGTTTCTTTCACTATCAAAGATTCCGGAACATCATATTCTCTTTCTATATGGTATAAAGAATATTTGAATCATATAGAAGTTTCACCTGAACTGCCTGTTTTTCCTCACAGTTACACTTATTATGAAAAACTTCTCAAGAGCTCATTATCTGCAATTGGAATCGATCCAGATTCATACAGCACTCATTCTAACATGCAAATTCTCAAGGAATTGATCATGCATCAATGAAAACGATGGGTCGTTGGAAGAGTGTTTGTTTTATGAGATATTTGTCAAAAACAACTCAAGAAGCTGCTAATATTATTGCACCTGTAATTGAAACTATAATTTTTCTATACCAATATTTTTTTCTATTGAAATTTGGAGAAAAATTGCAATGAAATTGATTTTCAATTTTGAATGGATGACGAATTGCTGTTTCTTCTCTAGTATAAATAATTAGACGTTCGATAAACTTATATTGATTGTCAGTATATACTTTGCTTTGTATAAGGTGGTATACATATTCAGAAATATTCATATTCCTTTAATCTAATAAAAACATGACCATTCCTAAAGCTAAAAGTGTTAGCGTCACAAAAGGTTTAATGGCTTTGGCTGATGTTAAAGAGAAGAGCAAACTCAATAATTCAATGACTGTTCTTGATTTTGGATGCGAGAAGGGCAATGTTGGCCTCAACCTCATTAAGGATGCAAAGAAGGTTTGCTTCTTAGATCCGTCAAAGGAAGCTATTGAACAAGTTAAGAAAGGTCTTGATTTCTTCCATTACCAAAACTACGAACTGTTCAGCGACGTCATCAAGCAATACAACAGAGAGAAGTTTGATCTCATCTTCGCTTCTATTTCTTTGCATCACGTTCATGATCACAAAAGAGTTCTTGAAAAGATGTGTGATTTACTCAATCCTAACAGACAACTCATAATTATTGAAATCTATCATCACCAAGTTGATGGACACGCTCCTGTTCCACATCATGGATTTACACCAAAGAGTTTGGCTGATAGTGTCTCTGAGATCGGATTCCAAGACGTTAAATGGGAAGACTTCGGTTCATTCATGCACATGAATATTGAATTACCAGTTTTCTTACTCACAGCTCAAATTTAAACACTTTTATTAGGTATCACATCCTTATCTATGACCTGCATATTCTAAATTTTTATTATTTTTAACATCATATGATAGTTTATTTTTTTGTTCTGTATTTTTATGTTCAATCATCTAATTATCATATCATTATCATATATTTTGAAACCAAAATTATTGGTAATATACATGATACCAGATTTGAGGAAATATAATTTGATATTTTTCAAATATCATATTCAAGCCTTTAGAGGTTATGCTGGGCTTTGGAATAAGTTAGATTTTGAAATTTAAGTGAGTATAAAGTGGTTTTATTGATAATCGATTTTAATTCGAATCGAAAAAATAACAGGTTAAAACAATTCAAAGTTACTGGTGCTTTGACTCGAATTCATCCTTCTTTGCCTGAATTATTTTAATGCTCTCTTCGATCTTAGAAGTGATGTGCGGCATTCCGAATGTGACTTTATCTCCTTGAATTTTAGCATCAATATCTCCTGCAACAGATTTGAAAACTGCATCAAATTCTGAGTCAATAGAGCACTTTGACTTAAGTTCACTAAGACCAATGGATGGATAAAGAACTGCACAATCAAAAATGATGTTCTTTGCGCGCTGAACCATAATTTGTTTTTCCCAATGGTGGTAAATAATTGGAGTAGAATATTTAATATCAACATCCCAAAGATTCTTAATATTGCAATCAATTGAGTACTTGTAGGAATGAAATTTCAAGTAGAAATCATAATTCTTGCCATTGAGGAATATGGCAAGTGCCAAATAATTGAACAAATTTGTAATAACATCTTTGGCGTAGTTTGTAATTGAGAGAGCCTTGCAAAATGAAACCTCTGCTTGTTGGAACTGGTTGAGTAACAATTCATTGAGTCCTTGGTAGAAATAAAGAAGGCAAGAGAGTCTTGAGCTGTTGAGAGGATTGAATTTAGTAGCTGTTGGACTTCCTGTTTTAGCGCAAAAGCAGAGGTATGGAACAGCGAAAATTTCTGGTTTGTCTTTAGCATATGCTTCAAGTTCGGCGAAATTGTCTGCAGTAACTGTTTTCTGTAAAATAAGCGCATTAACATATTTCAGCGTGAGTCCAGCATAAGCGTGGTCAGGGAGAGCAAGCGTCATTGCCATTGGATACAATTCAAGCGTAATTTTTGGATCAAAATCAGGAAGAATCGTGAGCATGCCAATGTAAGCATTCAAAATGTTCTCCTTGCACTTAGTAAAGAATTTAGTTTTGTTGTGATCCTTGATAAGTTTCCTGTTGTAGTTAACGTATGATTGATACGCATTGTAGTTGCCGGAAACGTGGTCCTGGAGCGGTGGGAACATGAAATCTTTCTCTGTCATAAATGAGTATTCACCGGAAAGAAACATTTTTTAAAAAAATAATCGTTGTCATATTTTCTCATAAAAGTGACAAAATTATGACAATATTGCGTAAGGTTATTTTACAATTAATAGTTTAGCAATAATTTCATATAATCATATTATGTAATCTGATTTCTGTCAAAATAACCATAGACCACTAATGTAATAATTATTGGCACTACTGTACACTTATTTATATTGAATAATATTGCTAAAATATCAAATACCGACAACAATAGATGAATCGTTGATATTTTGTTATAATGATACTAAATTTTTATACTCTAAAATATTGTAGGTCAAATATGAATTTTTGGTGAATATCGAAATTAGATTTCGACAAATATCAAATTTAACTTGATTTAACTATAAAAATATTTGGTTTCAGAAGTCACTTGTTTAATGCATATAGATGATTTAAGAATATAGTTCACTTTGGAAAAAAATAATCATCAAAATTTTCGAACCTTATTTTGCAACTTGTGTGGAAAATAATCGTTTTTTCACACTTTTTTTGACAACCCAAAATTACCATGATGGCCTACATCTGATTTACCATATAATTCATTTGGTAATTTAGTTTTAAGATATCCATTTGTTTCTTCTAATGTTTTCCATAAGCTCTTTTCAGGATTTATTTCAGGAGCTTCTGTTCCAAATACACGTCTTAAAATGACATTATCAACTTTCATATTATTTGTTTCAATGCCTGATGGAAATGATACTGGTGATGCATCTAATGGTTTTTCTTCATTGTTATAATATCCATTAATTTCTTTTACAAAACCAACGCGTTGTGTTAATATTTCATCGACATAAATGTTATTCTGCATTTACAATATTATTAAGATAATTTTAAATTCATTATAAGAAATAAAGTTAGCTTCTAAATAAATTATATTTTTACTAGTATATGATGGAGTCTAAATATGTATGATTTTTATTAATGATTTCCATGCATTTCTCATTGATTTTCCCATGAAATTGTTCAAAAATGATTAATGTTCGAAGGGTCGCTTATTTCAAAATTGGTCTGTTTTCATTGATTTTGGGTCGACTATTTATCAAAAATGAACCAAAATTTCCATTTTTATTTTTTCCATTTTTATTTTTTCCACGGTTGCACCCATATATAACTACTTAATATCACTTAATAAAATCTATAATAATTTTCGAAAATTTATGGATATAAAAGTGACATTCAGAGATTATAATTTCTATTTTAAAAACAAACTAAAATAAATTCATTATCTTATTTTCAAGCAATTGCATACATCATTAATTAATACTTATGTTCAAGAATCTAAACAAGTTGATGCTGGTTTAGATTCTTATATAGCCATCACTATTTTGTTTTTATATGCATTTCTTATATCATTAATCTTCATTTGAAGTATCTACAATTTTAAGAATAAACATGTTGATATTAATTTATTTTGTGGATAGAATATCTTTCATTTCTTGCAAAAATGCATTGCTTAAAGGAGTCAGACCATTTTTGTCTTTGATTGAAATATCTGCTCCATGTTCGATCATTGCTTTTGCAGTTTGAACATGATTTGAGTAAGCTATCAAGTGAAGAGCAGTGGCACCAAAATTATCAACTGAATTAATGTCAATATTCTTAGATAATAACAAATTCAGGATTTCAATTTCATGATTGCCAATTGCCCAATGATGCAAAGCATCGAAATTAAGATTATCACGTGCATTAGCATCTGCACCATGAGCTAACAAGAAGTCTGTAATTTCATATGAATCTTTCACAGATATCATTAAAGGTGTGAAGCCATTTCCAGATAAATTTGGATTAGCTCCATGCAGAATCAAATATTTAACAATTTCTAAATTACCATTTTCACAGGCACAATTTAATGGAGGATTTTCACATGGTTCATTTACATCACAGCCATGTTCAATAAATCTGTCAATCAGTGAAATTGAATTCATCTTTGCTGCTGCCGCAATAAAAGAGAATTTATCTTCCTTTAATTTAAAATCAGAACATCGCGAAAACAAAAAATCATTCATCTCACTGCAATAAGTAAAATATGATGGGAAAATTTTGAGTCCATTATTAATAAATAAATCAATGACCGCCTTATTACGGTAATGAATTGCATTTTCTAAATTTTGTTGATTAATTGTAATTATCTTTTTGTCAATCAGATATTTAATTTCATTTGCGCAGTTTGTGGGAAGTAAGCCAGCAATCGAATTAATTGGAACATTGTTTTGAATTTGGTAAAGAAATGCACGTGAATTCCGAGTTTCTGTTAAATACCTATAATCAATGAATTCAAATATTTTATTTGTATAAATCCAATCTAAAACTTTCATTGAGTGCATGCTTGATGCTGTTAATCCACAATAGTCCTTTGTGAGATTGTTTATTCTAGCACATATCCTTATGATTTCAAGATTCATTCCAACAATTGCAGCATCAAAACTTCGTGGATTTACACCATTTGCAAGCAAATACTTGAAAATATTCACTGAACCACAAATCATTGATTGAGAAATAAAATCCATGAAAATTGAAAATGAAGATATCATTGAAAGAATTTGTATCGGTTGATTGAGATCAATATTATGTTGTGCAATATAATCAGAAAAATCATCGACTAAATCATGTTGAATCAGATATAAAGGATTACTCTTTGGATATAAATATTTATAAACTTCTTCTTTTTGATCATCTGTTGTAACTTCTGGGAAAATTTCATCGATTGATGGAAGATTAATTTCAATTTCAGGAATTAATCCTTCATCGTGTAAAAACTTTTGAATATACCACGAACTCTTAATATTAAATTCATTACGATAACTTTCAAACTTTGAATATAAAGATTTAATTAAATTTAGAATTTTGAAATTTGGAATTTGTATTTTTAGCTGTATCCCAATGATTACTTTGAATGCGTCAACCATAAGGTGTGGTTTTTCTTGTAGGGATTCGATTATATTTTTTATATTATTTTCGATGTCATTATCTTCGTCAATAAATGTAGATATTAAGTCCTGAAGTTGGATATCATCGGCTAAGCAATCAGGAATCTCAACATCAAGTATCGAAAATGGTTGAGAATCAATGTTCTCCATTTTGTCAGAACTGAAAATTGTCCAAATTTCAATTGATCTACCGGTAGATTTTTGACAAAGAAAAATATTGAAATATAAAATGACCCATATTGCAGATTTCATCGCAAATTTTGTCTCAAGGGAAACAGTGAGAATAAAGTTTATTATTTCTTCAATAAATTTGAGAATTTTGAAATATTTCTGCAATATCGAAGATAAATCAAAACAACAATGCAAGCCGATGAATTCCCTCATTAAAAAGATTTATTCAGATCTCAGTGAAATCTTTATGTTTGTGTTGCATAAAAATGAATTTTTTTGTGTTAATTCTATATCAAATAAATTTAGTTTTCTCCATTTATCGTAAATTTTGTTCAAAATATATGACGTATTTGCTATTTTGCAAGAATCATAATGAATTCAACAATTCGAATGAAATTTATTGATATGCAATTTCAACACAATTTTTTGATATGGGGTTTAAGTTTTCAGGATTGATAAAATTATTCCTGACAAACTTTTGTATTAATAACCTTATTTCGTCAAATGTGGTTATTTTGGATATCATAGTTTGGATTGCATTTTCCCTACAAACAAACAAATGGAATATTGAGATATTTGTTCAACAAATTTGGAAGTTCATACCCTAGTCAAATAGAAATATCTGCAAGTTCCCAATATTCACATCTCAAAAAGGAATATGCCTTTGATTTTAATAAAGATACATATTGGACAGCAGAACAATTTACTAATTTTGGTTCATTAACGCTATGCTTTCATAATATTTCAATTAAGTTTGATTCTTTTGAAATAACAGCATCGTCTGGATGGTGTCTTCCAGGAAAATTTTATATCGATTTTAGTTTAGATAAGTTCCGTTTTTTCACTAGGAATCAATTTTCAGCTAAAATTACTCCTGGTCAAATAATACGTTTTGATTTAGCTAAAAAAGAAATAACTAAGTGCGTTCATTATAAAATTCTTGACTATGGCACATGTTCATATTATCATCATGATATCGCACAGTAGGAACTTTTTGGGATATTTTAGATCCTGAAAATTCGATTGTAATATCTTTTGAGATAATTAGTAATAAAATATGTAAATACATATTTGTTGCCATGTGCACTTAAAGAATTATTTATTCAAATATCAATTTATGCAAAATAAAGAAGAGAATTGTGATTAATAGTTTGTATCGAATTAAATATACATGAATTGTCTGGCAAATTTATGTCAAACAAATAAATTTGATTTCAAACATTCGACTCTTTGGACAGGAACTGAAAAAACTTCAAGGAATGATTCATTGACTGTATGTTTTAATTACATTTTTGTTAAGCTTGAATCGTTTGAAATAACAGCCGCATCGGGAAGTTGCAGACCTGGAAATTTTGATGTTAATGTTAGTGTCGATGGAGTTAATTTTATCAACAATAAGCACTTTGTTGCTTCAATGAGTGTTGGCCAAGTAGCTCAATTTAATTATACAACAGATCAATATATAAAGTGCTATCAACATAAAATTTATGAAAAGAGTATTTGCGGTAGAATACAACATGATATTGTTCAATATGAATTTTTCGGATACATGAAATATCAAATATCTGCAGATTGCGTATGTAACACTAACTTTTAACAAGGGCGTTTTTATACATATTATCATATAATTATTGTTAGTGTAAGTATATAACCTTAAACGTTATTTGATAAATAACATTTAATTGTTACAAATATTTTGTTGCAACAGTTTAAAATATTTTATATTTTCATGACAAAAGCATATTAAAACTGACAAAATAGTTTAAGTATTTCTTTAGAATATCAGAACAATGATCGATTACTAAAACAATGCACAGATACATCACAAACTATTGCCATCAAATCTTCATGCCAAACAATATTCGGGAACACTTCTGCCAATTATTGTTTTATGAGCGTTATTTCTACATTTACAAGTGTCCAATTCAAAGAATTATTGTCATGTAAATACTGCTAAATCGCATCTTTAAGAATAAAAGTATCAGTAAGGTTATAAAAGTGTTGAATTGTCAAATGACAGAGATTGCATTATCCCTATAATATTACAAATGGAATACTTCGGTCTTTATTTAACAAAAATTCAATAACTTATGAAGAGCATCTGAAGCTTAGTGATTTATCAAATAGATAAAATCCCATTTCATGCTTTTGATTTCAAAGAAGATACCTATTGGACTTCAACTTCCTCTTCACTGAAAGTTGATGTATTAGCAGTGTGTTTTAAATATATATCAATAAAATTAGAATCTTTTGAAATTACAACTTCAGGTGGAACTTGTAGACCAGGAAATTTCGAAGTTGATGTGAGTGTCGATAGCATAAGATATGTTAATAATACAAGGTTTTTAGCTATCATGGCCTCTTCTGAGGTTAAAAAATTTGATTATATAACAAATGATTTTATCAAATGTTTTAGACATAAAGTGACCGAAAAAAGTCAATGTGGCTATTATCAAAATGACATTGTTCAATATGAATATTTTGGAGATGTTATATTTGAACCTAGTTATAATCCAATATGTAACACATGTGCTTACAATGATGGTTGGAATTGATGTTTCAATGTGGATATAAATAAGCGACATGGTTTAAAATAAAAACAATATAGTTTATAATATCGAAATTCTAAAATAATAAACAAATAAAAATAATATTAAAGCATTGATGTGATTTCATCGTAAACATGTAATATATCATTAATTTCGGCGCACTTTGATTCGTTCATGAAAGCAATCTTAACTAAAGTCATAGTATCTAATTTTCTTTGAACATATTCTTCGAAAATGGAAGTTTGCATAAGAGTTTTAATAAAGTTTGGATATGCACGAGCATATGGTTGTCCTTTGAAGATTTCGCTGTTGAAAATAATAACAGGTTTGGAAGAATCTGTTGTTTCTGTAACAAAGCACATTTCAATATTCTCAGTCAACTCTTTTATGAATTTAGTAGCGAAAGCTTTTTGAATTTTTCCGACAACAGTTGCAGTGAAAATGTATTTTGGATTGATGCTGCTGAGATAATGAAGTGGCATGGATACTCTTGTGTCTGCCTCATAAAACTTTATCCAGTTTGGATTCTTTTTGAGCTTTCCATTAATAACAACAGATCTCGGAGGTACTTCAATTAAATTATGATTTGCAGCGAGAATTTTCTCTATTTCTTGCTTAATTTCGTTTGCATGAGGCAATATCAGTCCTAAGACATCCAATTCATCATCAACAACAGTTCCCTTATCAATATCGACGATGCATTTTTGGTCGCATGTTTCAGAAAGATCTAAATTCGGATTTGTCAAAACACCGCAAATAATTGGTGATGGGCAGCCAAGAATTGCTTCATATTTTGGCTTTGAAGGCAAAATAGGAGACAAAGCAGACTGTATTTTAAGTGGAAAAATAAGAGACCTGAGACCAAGAATGCAGTTAGAAACTAACGACGGCTTTTTTGAGATTACAATAACGATGTGTTCTAATAAACAAGCAGTGAAAACTTTGATAATATTTGAAATAGATAAATGACTAAATAATGAATCAAGTGTTGCCAAGCCAAGCAAATAAGCACTTGAAACGTATTCTACGTTGGGAGGAATCATGATATCTGTTTCTTCTGAAAATTGTGCTTGAATGTATTGATCGCCGCGTGTTATGGATCTGTATGCGACGACAGCACGCGCAAAGTCTTTCGAAATATGCATTTTTCCGTATCTTGCGAATGATGAAACTTTCGTCATATTTGGAAGAAATGTTGGTTCTACATCTTCAGGAATGACTACTTTGTATTGAGGAATGTCTTGAAGAAATTTTGGCTGTGGATATAAAGTTTCCCAACAAATTAAGTTTTTCACGAGACATGTAAGAAATCTGTAATGTGCAGTGAACGATATATCGCGAGTAAGCATGCATAAACAAAACGGATAGCATCTATTTGTTTCAGAGACGAAAAACGGATCGACATCTAGAGGAACTTTAAATTGTACACATAACCCATACTGCGAGAAGCCATCTCTCTTGAAGGCGAAAGTAAATTCATCGATAATTGCAGGATGATTCGGTTGTAATGGTTCGCATTTTTGTAATCCAGCTGGAAATGCAAAATCGATGATAGATTCAGCTTCATTTTCCTCTATACATAGTGGGTAGTATGGATAAAGCAACAAAATTCGAAGAAATTGGATCGAATCATCAGGTGGAACACCAATTAAGAAGATATGCTCGAAAATATCTTCTTTCTTGGGACGCTCGATCTCCTGCAGTGCCTGATCGAAGACCAAACGACGCCTTTTCATCACTTCTTCGATCTTATCATTGTTCATTTTATTTTTTTTTTTTGTAAAAAAATATTTTTCATTTTATCTTTCACATTTATATTATATATAGCATAGTTTTCACTTTTTGTTGAAAAACTGTTTCAGTTTGGTGGTATTCAAGATGTCATAACGAAAGCCTAAACTCTCACGCACAATTTTGAGATCATTAACAATGTATGACGTGCTAAATAACATTTTGAAAAGATCTGAATATTCAAGTATATTAATGAAGCAGAGTTAATGAGAAAACCAATCATTGCAAGATCAATGGCATTTTTAAGTGGCCGTATATGATTAAAAATGTTACATTTAAAACAGTAGTGGCGTGAATTGTTTTTTTTTTAAAAAAATAATGAGAGAAATTTGAACAAAACTACAAACAATGTGTGGTTGGATATTCAAACATAACTGTGATTAGCATACATAGGCTGAAATCGGAAGAAATATGAGGTGGAATTATCAGTATAAATTTAGAAGCAGGTCCACTCTAACTAAGGCCTCTTACCGTAAACGAGAATAGAGGTATTGCTGCATTCATGGCCTAGATGTTGGTTGTTGCATTCATTATAACATATGTCCTTTCTTTTTCGAAATAAAAATAATATCTTCGCAATTAGTGTGATAAGACGTAATTTGTTAACTCCCACAAAGCATACAGGCTATATGCAGACATTTTATTCCTATAATTACTCATAAACTCCTAAAATTGATCAAAATACGATTTCGATTTCGCTATTTTAATATGTATTTACCAAAATTCTATTTATTTCTGTTATTAAGATGCAAATTCTAATATAGTACTTGCATTGTTTAAGAAATTTTGTATTTATGTGAAAGTTTAAATATTTAGTCAAATAAAGCTAGTTAAGTAGTAAAAGTTGTATAAAACAATATTAAAGTAGCTGCAATAAGTATTTTCATCTATTAAAAGCAACAAATCGACGTTTTTAATTGAGAAATTTGCATATTCACGTAGGATGATTTATTTTTGCTTTGTTAGTAGTTACATCTCATCTATAGGGCCCCTATAATGAGCCTCTCGAACTTTGCTAGAAAATTTGAAGTTTTGCGCGCTGTGGAAACTAAACTTTCTTGGAAAAACTTATAATAACCTTAAATTAAGCATGTCGTTTTCCATCAAAATAGGACTCTCGGCGACAATGGTGTCTAGACCCCCTTTAATTGGGGGTAAACCCCTTGTAACAGAAAGTGTCATTTTGCATGAGAGCATGATCCTTCAATTGTAATGCATCATTCAGCGTCCTTCTCACTCGGAATTGAATGCTATCCCATTTTTAGCATCTTGAAGCGCTTAAATGATGCCGATTTATAATATTAAAACGTTTTCAAAGCCAATTGGCTTTATTACTTACAGCTAGTCATCTGCGATAAATATTTGTTGCGTTTCTGCATTCAGAATACAAGCTGAAGCAATTTTTATCTTCGATCGAACTCATTTCAATATGAACTGGTTTTTTATCCTTATTACTTACAGATGGTCAGCTGCTACGACCAGTCGTAATGTTTCTACTTTTATTTTACGAATAAACATATTAAAATTTTGCTATTATTAAATATTTCCAGAATTGCTCAATTTCTGGTTGATTTTCTACAGAGCATCGCTTGTATTGAGGAAACCAACCAGAAATTGAGCATTCTTGGAAATACATAATACCCAGATTTGCCATACTTTCACCAACGATAGGAAAGAAGGGGGAGTCATGACGATAGACATCACTTTTCCATGAACAATTTTTTGCTTGCAGCCAAATCGCCACTGCCGTCTCCAGAACTTGAATTTTTGAAGCAGGATTTTAGACTTTAATACACCCTTGACCTTGTGCCACCCTTAAACTCGCTCCTTTTTCCCAAATTCCAAAATTTGGGATATTTGTCAACAATTATTCGCCTGTTTAAAGGATATGGAGCATCAATTCGTGCTTCAGATTGACAAATATCTTCCTTGGGTCATTTTCAGGTGCCAATACTTTATCACTAAATCATCTCCAAGTTTTGCCCTTTTTTGAGCAATTTTTTGTTTTTTTTTATATATCCTCTATGCTGTTTTTTTGCTTAATTTTTCATGCATCTTAGTTTTATATTGCGAGAGTTATTTGATTTTTCGCCATTCTGCTTTCATTCATGATGTTTAAGCCGGAGATGGCACTCTTCTTTGATCTTTCAGAAAAATAAAAACTTTTTTTAAGCAATTTTCGTTTTGAAATTTTTTTTATCTGTTAAAATATGTGAATTTGTATAGAAAAACCGTAGCATTATAATTACATATACACGTACTGCAATATACTCCAAGCTTTTCCATCAAAAATAAATTTTTATTTCAAACATGATATTTAGTGCGAAAAATTGCTTCAACTTCGTTTAAATGTACAGTAAATCATTTGCATGGAACTTTTGAGATAATTGGTAAAAATGAGCCTAATTAGTTCATTCGAACAAAAAAATAACATTTTTAGTAAAAGTATGTTTTATAGCAATTAAACAGATGAACAATGAAGTATGCATCAGAAAAGAAGGTTTCCAAATGTTTATTGAGAAAAATATTTAGAAATGAAAAAAAATATCAAGATATTATCTTGAAAAATAAATGGATTTTTTTTGAATCTTTCATGGTTGAAACCCTTAGGTATACCATGAACATCGGCAGTAGAAAAGGTCCGAAAGATTAGAAATTGAAAAAGATAATCGAGATTTAATTAGTTAGTTTTTGACATTTTGACGGAATTAAGCGAAGATTTAAGGCTAGTTAGTGTTTGTATGGGTTAAACCCTATGATTATGACCGAATTTCGGCACAAATGCGCGATGTTGTCGAGATCTGAGATGCAATTATTGAGAAATTTATTAAAAAAACAAACTTTTTTGACAACATAAGCTCAGATGAATCCTTACCCCTACATGTGTAGGTTCTTAACGGCAAGATTTTGCATTGTCGTATGAGTTCACCAAATTATCGAAAAAATCTATTTTCGAAGTCAAGTTTAGAGGCGCAGCTTTAGGATAGAATGGAAGTATATATGGTGTAGTTGCAGTCCTTAAAGGCTCAAGAAGTAATAGGAGGTGGTTTTTCCGTGGCACCTCGCTAAAGCTTACATCAAAAAAAATCAGAAGGCCTGAACTCCACTGATGAAGAATTCAATCAAACTTAGGGTAGTACTTCCTCAGTTTGACCTATTCTACTCAAACATCATTTGAGCGTACGCTTCTTAAAATCTATACGTTAAGTGTCTGACCTGTCATCCCCATTGTCTTGAACAATGTCTCGTTTTGAAAATTTAATTTTTTATGTGTCTTTTGTAATTTTGCACTAAAAAAATCAATGAATTTCGATTTTAATACGGCATAAATGATTTATAATAGATACAAAATCGTATTATTGAAGAAAACAACATTCGAAAAAATTGTGTGTGTCTGTGTAAACTTCCGACACAGTTCAAAAATTCAATATGTCTGTTCATTGTGTCCGACACTCACAAAAACTTGCTTTACAAAGACACATTCATTTTTGCCCTTTTAAGGGATAAAAAAATGGGAGAGGTTTATTTTCGGCAATTTGCAGATTGGATAGACAATAATAATACAAAATATCCACCTCTCACAGATATCGGGCTTAGCAAACTCGATAACAGCAACAAGCATCATGTTTTGTATGCGATTCGATTTTATCCAAATCCACCTAGAGCGAAAAGTGAGATAACCTATTTGAAGTTTTTCTCGATGTGGGAATATCATTGGGAAAGGCGTCCGCCCACACCCCGAATTTAATGGCGATGTTCGTGCCAGGCTGTTTTTGATGGGTCGAGAATTTATTTGGAATTTTGGAAATTTTTGGTCCAGGCGGTATTCAACAATAAAAATATCAATGAGCGTGCATTATTTTACATGCAAATATGAATATTGTGTGATTGGCTTATCCACATTTTATATCTCATTTTGAAGGTCATCAATTTGACACGTAATCATAATATTTCTGACATCATGATATATAAAGATATATATGTGTGTCTAGACACATGTGTCTAACAGGCGTGAAAATCTATGGATAATGAGAAGCGTATTTGAGCGGGCTTCATAAGGTCATAATGGCTGTTTATAAATTCCTCTAAACCTCTTCCTTCCCCAAAACTACAAACAATACCAAAAATTTTCGGTATAGTTTGTCTTCTCCTCATTTGAATATATTTTCAACAAAAATGAGATCCACACCTAACTAAATGTATAATAATATTTAGCTCTATGTTGTTATTGACTATATCATTGTGTTAAAATATTAATATAATAGTATTCAATGATAAGAAGCATTTTATTAGCCCGAGAAGAATTTTTTAAAATAAGGTTAAGAGCGTCACAGCCTTTATTTTTACAATTTTTAAAGTTGGATACAAAATAAACTTGAATTAAAGATCTGCATCCATTGTGTATATTGAAATACATTAAATTTTTAAACTCTATAAGTTATAAAATAAGGTTATTTACTTTCAATTGGATTTATCGTATGTCAAAAAAAATCAACAGTAAACAATTGCAAGTCAATATTTCTTAAAAGTTAACAATATGTAATAAATGGAATTATAACTCAATATTTTGAAGTTCCCATGATTAGCAAATCATTTTCATGAAAAATATTTTCCCCATTAATCGTTATCAGGTTTGATCGTAGAATTTCAATAATTAGCTAAATGAATACAGGAATGCTCAAAAAACAAATTCCAAAAATATGAAATAAGTATTTTAAAATGAACATGTTTTGAAGGTTCTCTTTAAAACATGGTTCTGCTCATAGAAATTATGATCGAAAGTTGTAAATTTGAAATCAATTTAATTTTCATGAAAATTAAAAAACAACAAATGTTGAGAAAAATGCGATAACCAGCACCCATATATGATAATGCGAAAGATAAAAAACGAAAATAGCAGAAAATTGAAAAATATCAAATTTTTTGACAGTCGATTTAAAACAATCCTCTTTAAGATCCGAATCAAAATATATCAAATTTTTGAAAATTAATTTTTTAACAAAAGAACGATAAAAATCATTTTTAGATTTTTTATGGAGATTCGCTTTCTAATCACAGAGAGCGATAGTATTCTTCTCCAAATCGATAAATTAGCGACGGCGAATGGTGTCAAAGCGCTTTTATCGAATTATTTAAAATGTTCGATAAATATAATCAAATTATTTTACGAAGAAACGGAAATGAGTGATACCGCCAATATATATAACCTACAGATACCTCCCAACAAGTTTGTAACTGTGAAAAAAGTTGAAGAACAAAAAAATCAAACTAATAATATATCAATACTTTCAAAATTTCATCCAATAAGCAGACCAACTTCTAGATCTGGCCAAAGTACGACAAAATCTACCAGAAAATATAGGAATGATCCTGAAGATTTCGTCAATAATGTTAAATTTATAGAAAATATGGGTTTTTCACACTTTATTGCGAAACAAATGCTTAGAATGAACGACTATAATACAGAAAAAGTTATTTCTCAGCTTAAAGGAGAAAATATCTCATCAAAATCATTATTTTCAGTCTTATATCAAGAAAACACACCAAACACGACTCCACCACCACCGCTTGTCGATGATCCTGAACTAATTCGCAAGATTCAAGAAATAAATTTCGAAATGAAACGAGAGAAGAATAAATTCTACAATAAGGACGTATTTTTGCTCTTAGATTCGATTTGTGACAAGAAAAATGAGATCATTATACAAGATGATAAGCAAAATGATGAACCAACAAAACAAAATAATCTTCGCGCTAAAAGATGGTCATTTGAAGAAGAGGAGATGCTGATGTCTAAATACACCGAATTGGGACCGAACTGGAACGCTATTGCTGAGTTTATTCCCGGAAGAACAGTTTCAGCAATTCAACAACATTACACGATTCATTCTAAACATTTAATGACAATTAAACCAAAGGCAGGACTTAAGACACCTTTACCGCAGAATCCTGTGACAATTTCTAAATCACAAAGCAGCAGTTTTTCAAATTCTGAATCTTTCGATGTCCAATTTGATCCAAAAGATAAAGAAGTTTTGTTTGATGCATGGAAAGTATTTCATGATGATTGGGAATCAATATCATGTGCATTACCTCATTATCCAGTGAACGTTTTATACAACTATTGGACAAATAGTTTATATCCACAACTTATCATGGAAAACAAGATTCCTAATGAAAATCTAAACGATATAAATACATTTGGATATAGAACACCCAGAAGTTCAAGAAAGAAAGCTAAAATACCTCCACAACCGCCAGCACCTGTTATACCTGCTATAACAGCACCTGCTGAAGAGATTCAACAGCAAACAGAACAAATTAATGATACAGATAATGAAAAATCACGAATTGCATTATGGACTCCAGAGGAAGAAAATACCGTTATTGAAATGAAAATGAAAGGTGCAACATTCGATGAAATAGCTGATGCGCTTCCAAACAAAACACCAAGCACAATTTCAACAAGATGGTACACAAAACTTCAAAAAATTGCCACTTCTCAGTGGGCAGTGTCAGAAAATGACAAACCTGATAATGAGCACGATTATGAAGAAGAAATGGAAGAAAATGCATTAACAGATCAATCCATTGCTGGTTTGATCAAGAGACAGTGGTCAGCGAAAGAAGATGAATTATTAATGCAGCTTTATCGAGAGCATCGCACCAATTGGGAGAAAATCAACACTTACTTTACAAACAGAACTCCTGCTGCTTGCAGAATGCATTGGTACTTCTTAAGAAACAATGGAAACGGAAATGCAACATTTTCTAATGATAACAAGCGCAGCGATGAAGAATATAATGATGGAACGGCAAATGATAAAGACTATAAAAGAACTTACAATTCATGGACAGAAGAAGAAGACAGGAAACTCATTGCGGCATTGGAAAGAAAAGCGAGTTGGCGTGAAATCTTTGCAATGTTTCCTGATAGAAAAGATACATCAATTAGAACTCATTGCCAATGCACATTAAAGAAGAAGATAAAGAACTTGAATCTTCCGTCAACATCACAACGTCCATGGACGCCAGATGAAGATAAGAGAATTATCAAAATGAGAACAGTAGGAAAGAGTTGGCAAGACATTCTTCAGACACTCAGTGGAAGAACACAGAATGCTTTAGTGTCGAGATGGAATGTGAAACTGAAATACATGGCCGACAAATCTGATAAACCAAAACTTAAGAATGTTTCCTTTTCCAAACGCGAAGAAAACTTAATTCTCTGCAAGAAGAGAGAAGGACTTTCGTGGGATAGTATCGCTGCCCTCTTCCCGCCAAAGAAAGCAGTCCACGTCAAAACTTATTACGATCACTTCCTTCGTGGTGAGTTTGATGAAGGATCAGTTCACGACAGCGAAGCTGAAGAGCACAATGAGTTGGATGATATTCAGCACGATCCAAATAATACAAAGAATGAGTGGACATCAGCTGAAGATCAATTAATCGTTGATGAACTCAAAAAGAAGACACTTGGATCTAAAATTGTTAAATTGTTCCCGGATAAGGCAAAGATTGATGTTTATAGGAGAATTGAAACTCTAAAACTCGCCTTTAACCTCCAATCGAAGCCAAGCGAAGATCAGAACAAGTGGACGGATCAAGAAGATATGATTATTATGACCAAGATGAATGATAAAATTCCTCTTCAAGTCATTGCGGATTCCCTTCCAGGAAGGTCTGTTGCTGAGATAACAGAGCGATATAATCAACTTACTGAGAAGGATTAATTATATTTTTTTGTTTTTTGTTTATTTTAAAATAGATATTATGCATTGTTTTAAATAACATAATATTTTAATAAAAAATACAAACATAATATTTAATTCATAGCGGAACTCATAAGTTCTGATAATAGATGTGATTCGTGAGCTCCAACATTTGCTCCTATAAGTTTTGAAGCTTCTGCAGCCATTAACTCGACATCGTCGAAAACAGCTGTTTCAATTTTGTCTGGTGGAATATATGGTTTCTGTGTTGCATTGAGCGATCTTGTCATTGTCGATTGCTTCATTGTGCTTTTCGCTGTTGCAAGACGAGCTTTCTTGTCTTCGAGACCTTTTTCGCGGAGTTTCTTCTCCTCAAGATATAAATCTCTGTCCAATTTGGCCATTTCGAGTTTGGATTCTTTCATCTCTTTAACGAATTCCTTGTATTCCTTCTTATCAAGTTTCTCTTGTTCTCTTACTGCTGCCATTTGTGTCTGAACAAGTTCACGTTCTTTGCGTTTATTAGCTTTGAGAATACGTCCTTCAACTCGTGATGCCAATTGATGTGTTGTTGAAACGAAGTTTTGTGCAAAGATTGTTCCAACTATAACATTCTCGCGATGCATCGCGTGATCTCTTCTGACCTGTCTTGCAGCTGAAACTTTTTGTTCCATTGCTTTCGTTTTGACTTTCTCTGCTTCCAAAAGTCTCTCTTCGCGTTCAATTTTAGCTCTTGAATGACTGTCGCTTGCGTTTTGTTCAAGCATTTTATGTGTGTTTGCGTAAGCTTGAACGATTGTGTTTCTCGCAGCTGTAGTATTTGCTCTCTTTTCTTCAAGTGTTGTATCATGAATTGCTGCTTGATGAACAGCATCTGTGACTTTAAGAAGTTGTGATAAACGACCGAAAACTTCTGCTGTGTGTTCTCTTGCTGTGTAATCTGATCTTTGAGCTGATTTGACATCACGAAGAGGTGCCAAACTTGATTGAGTTGATATTGATTTGATCTTATAAGCGCTTGGAAGATTACTCACTGTGGTTGTATTTGTTTGTTGCATTTGAGTGATTGGAATTTTCAGGATTGGCTTTGCAATGATTTGAGACGTTTGATTTGAAATTGCAGATTTTCTTCCATTCTGCATTGATGTCCGTGCGCGTTCTTGATAATTAGTTTCAAAAACAATCGATGAAGAAGGACGAATTTGATGTGGTGGAGAAGGAGCTCTTTCGATGGCAAGTGATGATGTTGATTTTTCGATCAATTTCTCAACAGGAGCTCCGCCAAAGCTGTTTGCTGTCAAAGACTGAGAACTGTCGAATCCAACAATTCTCTTGAGAGTCGATGGCTTGATTGATCCTGTCTTTGGCCTTGTTTCGAATAATGGAGAGTTCACTGACCTTACAGGAGTAATAACAAATCTGGAAACTTCAGGAGAAATGAAATTCGATGTTCTTGGTGTTGTGTTCAATATTGTTGGTTTTTGAGTTTGTTCAACGACTTCAGGTTCTGGCTCTGGTTCAGGAGGAAGAAGATCATTGATCGTTCCCATCTGTCTCATTGAATGCGTGAGTTCTTTTGTTGGACGCTTTGGTTTTTCAGGAAGTCCGACTAATTCAGTGCCATAATCTTTTTTGTATTGATCGAAAACATATTTCCAAGGCTGATAAACACCTCTGAGAATGTCGATCTGTTCTTCAACATTGATGTCTGGTGTAACAGGTTTCTTTCTCTTGTTTTGATCATCCTGCATCAATTGCATTTTGAGTCGATAATCAACCGGTCTGTAAATGAAAGCCTGAATGTTGATCTTCTTTCCTTGTTGAGCAGCAAGATGGAATATCATTCTTCTCGTTGTGTGACCGATCCATGCATTCTTGATCTTCGTTGCAGCACAGAAGTCAACAATGTCTTCTTCGAAGTAACACCAGTCTTTCTTTGTGGCGACCCAGCTGAGCAAAATCGCTCTGTGAGCAGCTTCTTCAGCAGTAGCAAACGAAACTCTGTGGAATCCATATCTGCTAAGGAATTTGTCATTGATCATTTGTGGGTCAGCGAAATACGTTGTTCTGGCTTGAGAAACACTTGCGCCGAACTTCAAAACTGTGCTTAAGTCTTCTGCTTTGACATCACCGTTGTCTTGTGGAAGGAAAGCGTTCAAAATCGGAGAATTTCCTTCCTTGAGAATGATTTCACGATCCGATGAATATCCGAAGTGAAGAGGAATGATTGGTTTCATGTAAAACAATTCTCTCAAGAATGTATCGCGAACATAGAAATAACTGAGTTTCGTAATCTTCTCTCTGAAGTATTGCGTTCTCTTGACACCATCCATGATTTTCTTCATTCTCATTAAGCCAACGAAACAACGAATTGTCTGTAAAGCGCGTTTGTGGAGAACTTCTTGTCTTATTTGATGGAAATTGTGCAATCTCGTGATGAAAGATCTCATTGCTGACTGAATGCAAACTGTCGAAGCAATCATTGGAACGTTTCTGATAGGAATCAAGCGAACGCCTTTGACATCACCGATTTGAAGTGAATGGAAGATCTGCATGAAATCTGACAATCTCTCGAAGTAACAGAGAATGAGATATTGACTTTTATCATTAATTTGAATTTTCTTTATTGGCTTTCTGTACTTCGATGGAGGCAATGTTGCGAATGGACATAAATTCGTGTAGTTGAAACCGCGCTGATTGACCATCATTTTCATCTTCATGTAATTGTGATCGTGATTGCACCAAATTGTTTTATCTGGTGAAAGAGCTCGTTTTGGATTCATATGTCTGATAGCAAAACTGTTATCGAGCGAATAATATACAATCGGACTTCCAGGCAATATCAATTTCGTTGGCTCTGATTGCCTGAGAAGTTTGTATTCGCTTGTGTGAATGAAAGAAGGATTCGCGAATTGTTTTTGTCTGCAGTAATCTTCGAGGAATTTTGCATCATTTGGAGTCACGAAGAACTCAATTCTGTCATTTGAAGAGAAAAGCTCAATCAGCGCGAGCTCAGCTACTTGTTTTGCACGCCAGCGAGATTGAATGACTCTTGCAGCGCGAATTAATTTGATTTTTTGTTTCGTCATGAAATGCAAGAAGGCACGCTTAATAACGTTCGCCGATTGAAGACGCTTCTTGTACCACTTGTGAATGTGGTATTGAATGACAATTGCGCATTCTCGCATTTTTTTGTAAATTTTTCTTTGAACAAAGCCTCTAAAATTGCTCTGAATCTTTTCAGCGGAACTGTATTTACGTAAAACTTTGTTCAAACAGAAATTTTCAGCATTAAGTCTTCGCAAATATCTTTCCATTCCTGTTGCGTGCATGTATTTGACATAATTAAAGAAGAAATCGTCTGTCTTTGATAGTGGTAGTGTAGATGTATTATCAAATATTGCGACTTCATCGAGATAACCTCGATGCTGACTTAATATGATAGTTTCGTTAACAACAATGATTTTCGGAAATATTTTTACCATTCTGTTCTGTGCATCGTTAGCTCCTTGACATACATTTCCTGTAAAATTTAATTGCTTAAGATTTGGTATTTCTATGATATTCCTGAACTCGCTAAGTTCGTTAATGTTGTTTTCAGAGATATTAAAACTCGACAATTCAACCATTTCCTTCCATTTCGGTGATTGAGGCAATTGCGAAATGGCGTTACCTGAGATATCGATAGATCTGAGTTGCGGAAGTTGCCACAGTTCCTCCGGAAACTGTGTTAATGCGCACAATCTGAAAGTAACGAGTTGCAAAGATTTTAATTTTGTTACCAAAGAGATATTCGTCAAGTTCATCACCGACACTCCCAAGTATTTCACGTTTTCGAGCGGAATCGAGTCGATAGGAATGTCATTACACTCGTAAACGCGGACTGGAGTGAGGTCTCCCTCACCCATTGAATTTGAAAAACGTTTTTTGTGATTTATAGTAAAAATCAATAATTTTATTATATTTAGACATTATATGCTATGTGCAACACAAATGATAACACAGTGGACACAGGTCTTTTTCGCTTGCACACATAACCGCTTTTTCGGCATGTCGCATGCGTGATATCAGACAACACCGCAACTTTTTTGACATAAGGTGCCCACTTCCTAAGCACTTTAAATTGTAATTAAAAAGTGTAAGTGTTCGAAAAGAAGAAATCCACTAAAAGAATGTCGCATGCGTACAAGCCTTTTTACCCGCATTGGGATTTTGCGTATCGTTAGCATCCTTAAAATTTTCTATGAATTTATTTTAATTTTGCATTTTATTAATATTGGAAGTTTTAACTTTTTTAGGGATGCAAATTTGGATCCTCCTGCATGACTAGAAGCATATTGTGAGCCAGAAAACAGGCATTTCCTATCACATTTCAAATGATTTCGATTTGTACTTAGAACATGGCCTAATGACATCTACTCGATGCCAGAATATCATGTTCTAACTTATCCTACAAAATTACGTAACTGCAATTTGAAATTATTCAATATTTTCAAAACTGCTCAATTTGTGAGTAGCTTCCTCCAGAAGCTTTCATGTCCGGAGGAAACCGCTCACAAATGAGCAGTTTTGAAAATATTGAATAATAACAAAATTTCAAAATGTTTATTCGGACAAACAAAGGCAGAATACCGACGGAGAGTCATCACAGATGACTAGCTGTAAGTAGTTGAGCCCAGATTCGGGCTCGAGGTCGCAATGTGTTCGATCAAGCACAAAGAGGGCTTCTGCTGAACAAATAATATCATATTCAGCGGTAGGTGTCGTATTTTTTTTCACCCTAATACGCAGCAAACGCCACTTTTGTTATATATATGGAAATGTCAATTTTTTTTTAACTTTTCCCTCATAAATTTTATTACACCCTTTCGAAAATTATATCTCAAAAAAAAAAAAAAAAAAAAAAACAATTTACATCGTAATAACATGCTTTACATATGTCATAATGATACAATTAATTTTACATGACAAAATGTCAAATTATTTTGATACGATTCTAGGCTATATTATCATAACATCTTCATATATATCCATTATAAGATATAAAAATAACGAAAAAGCAGTATTTTCAATGTAATTAAATATCTCATTTCTCATATCGTATCAAATCTCTCATTTATGCATAATTACACTATATACACATAAATACAAGCTGTATAAAATATTTTAACACACTCAATATCCATTTTATTGACAAATCGCATATTTGATTTCCTTCGAAGTTTACTATTATTCACTAATACTCTTATGATATCATCATAGGGACATGTTGAAGCGTCTTCATATATATAATATAAAAATACCGAATTACCTCATATTCCATTTTTATATACAACACAACAATCTTCTAGCCCTCCGTGAATATCATGCCATAGATGAGTACCGATCAATGGCACAGAGAAAAGCTATCTCAAGCTTAACAAAAAGGCCATCAGTGAAAAAGTGAGGGTATATTTTAACCCAGACTCGAAAAATTGTGTGGTGCAAAGGTTGAAAATTTAGGGTATTAGCAAAAATATATTTTTTTTCCTAATTCCTTCCATTTTGTGATATCAATACACAATTTTTTTTTTTGAATTTAAACACAGTGAAATATTTCCAACATAAATTGAAATGAAATAACTTATGATTTTTTTATTTAACAATAGTATGTATTACAACATTTATATTCTCTTATCTTCGACTGTAACAAGAGGAATGCCAATCTTTGGAAGATTAAGCGGAATATCTTCCGTATAATCAACACGAATATGACAACCTTTGATTGTGGCGTTATCCATCTTATTTACTGCAATTCTAGAGTCTCCGTATGTATCAAACGAGATATAAGCAACAGAACCTCGAATTTCAACTTGGCGAATAAAACAATCGACTTTTGCAAACTCGTTGAATAAATCACGTTCAGATAGTGTAAGAGGTTTATCGAGTCCACGAACGATGACAGTCTTTGTTTCGCGACTTGAAGAATGATATTTGTCGCGGTGATCACCAGACCTCCTTTCATAACTATCTCTACCATAATCCGGCGATCTTCTGTCGTAATTCGAGTCCCAGTCTCTATTTTCTGAATATCTCGACGAATCGTTATCATCTCGGCGATAATCATAGTTGCTGTCGCGAGATCTGTCACCGTAGTCACGTCTTGACGATGGATAATCGTCTCTTGGCGGTCTTGAAGGTTTGTCCATTGGTTTTCGCGATTTGCTGAACGAGCAGCTGCATTTGTAACCCTGGATGGTGTTTCCGTCGTAAAATGCAATGAATTTTTTTGCTTCTTCGTAAGATGTGAAATCAACGAAGCAATAGTTCGGATAATACGTTATCTTTTGGAAGTTCGTGAATCCGTTGTGGTGGAAGTGGTCCCTCATTGCGTTTGGATCCTGATCGAAAAGTGGTGTGAAATAGACTGAATATCCCTCTTCCATTTATTTTTTTTTTTTTTGAAAAAGTGATAATCAATCCACTTTACTTGTCAGAATTTCTTTTAATAATATTTCACTGTGAATGTGTTCCAAACTCTAATATCAGATACTCCACATCAAGAAGAGCGTCTTTATTATTCAAAAGCTATGAGATCCCTCTTTGGGCATAAATTTTGATTCCTCTACATCATCAGCCCGATCTACATAAACTTATTTAATTTAGCTCAGTAATCTTACATGTCTTCATAATATGTCCCAAATTTCCATATATTTCGAGTTATGCATTGACATAGCTGAAGCTTTTCATTTGAATTAAATTATGTATAAAATCCAAAATTTAAATGTAGCTTGATGTTTATAATCATGAAAATATTTGAATCGAGTTTAAAGTTATAAACATGACATTTTGCAAAATCAATTCAATCTCTTCTATGCTTTGAGAAATGATTCTGATTATTTAAACTTTGCACAGGCTCAACTGATTCATCTCATACATCGATATGATTTCTGCTAATTCTGATCCACGACGTAAATTCAATTTTTTCTTTGCTTAAAATGTCTCCAATTTAACTATGCTTGTTTTGGTTTTGATAATTTCCGAACGAATATTTTCATCATCTGATATGGAAACATGTGAAGCAAATGTTGTTATTCCATGTGATGTCACTGTCATTGATGTTTATTGCTTTGTAAAGTGCCGAGATACTCTTTTATCCTTTTCAGTTGAAGAAAATTCTCATTTGAAAGAAATCAGAGACAGAGCATTTTTCAAAGTGTATAAAACTAACAAAAATTGGATGTTCTGCATTTTCTTTTTGTTTTGGATTAACGTCAATAACTCTCCCTCAAAGTTTGCAGACAATAGGAGATGATGCATTTTATGAATACTGTTTTCAAGAGATAAATCTTTCTATTTTAACAAATCTTAGAAAAATTCCAGATAGAGCATTTTCATCCTGTAGCAGTGCATTGAAATTAATTCCCCTTGAAGGATTGGAAACAATTGGTTCAGAAGCATTTTTATCTAATACTAAATTATATCGTGTTGAATTGCCTTCATCAGTTTTGTATATTTATGATTATGCATTTTATTCATGCAATGAGTTAACAGAGTTTATTGTCAATCGAAATTCACAACTTCAATCAATTGGATATAATGCATTTGAATTCACAAATCTAAATAATCTGATTTTGCCAAAAAGTTTATCAAATATAATATATTTAGGAATAACATATTTCTCAATTGATCCAGAAAACCCATATTTATATGAAAAAGATGGTTTCATTCTTAACAGGAATAACAAAATTGCATTTCTTTACAAAGGGAGCAGTCAAAGTGTTACAATTGATGAAAATGTTAAAATCATCAATGATTATTGCTTTTATGATAATTTTAATATTAATTCTGTTGTATTTCCACTAAGTCTGGAACGAATCAGAATAAGGGCATTTTTTGATTGCGATAGACTTACATCAGTTAGTCTTAATAATATGCATTCTATTGGATCAGAAGCATTTTATAGATGTAAAAATCTTCAAACAATAAATATCAATTCAGTTAATTCTATTGAAGATAATGCATTTTTTGAATGTTCAAAACTTGTGCGTGTCAGCTTTTTACAATTGGAATATCCTTGTTCGATTGGATACAAAGTATTTTATTTAACAAATATTTCCAATTTTGTCATTCCAAAAAGTGTTATCAATGTCACAAGATTTATCGAAGATAATAAATGGAGTCTTGAAGAAGGAGAACATAATTTATATGAAAATGATGGCTTGTTATACAGCATTAATAATGAAACAGTTCTCATCTCACGAGAAAACAAAACAAATGTTATTCTGCACGAAAATGTCCGATATATTCAAGACTATTGCTTTTATCAAGATCAAACATTAACAACTATTGAATTTCGTCGAAACTTAGATCGAATAAAACAATCTGCATTTGAACAATATTCAAATCTTATTTCAATCAATATTTCAAATGTTAATACAATATGTGGATATGCGTTTTCACGTTGCTCAAATCTTGTTTCATTTAATATCAAAAGTGTCAACACAATAGGAAAAAGTGTATTATTTTCAAGTGATAATTTGAAAACAATTTGAAAACAATTTCAGACTTTGTTTGTAATAATTATAAAGCATACAGTGATACTATAATATCTACTCAGGATAATTCAGTTATTATTCATTCCCTAAAAAGTCCAGTTACATATATTGTTGTTGACTGTGAAAAAAAAATATATTTTGTTATAATTTGAAAACTGTTTATATTTCGGATAAATTGGAATCGGTTGATTATATTAACGATGAGCTTTTTATCGGTTGTAATGATTTGGAATCAATCTATGTTCTTAACAACAAATCATCAGTTATTGATTTCCTAATAAGCCATCACATTAGTCGAGAAATAATTCATCCATGGTTTCTAACTATGAGAACAAAAAAAGCCAAAATTAATCATATAAATCATTTTGAATTAATAATGCACCACAATAGTGTATCTTTTCCTCGGCAATTATGCCATTTGTAATAACAAAAAGTCATTGATATCTATCAATTCTCAAATAACTCCAAATACTCAATCCAATACTATTTAACCTTTTATAGTATATATTAAACATTCTTCCACTTTTTTTCAAAGATATACTTTAAGCTTTAATAGAAGAATTCCATAACATGTTGTAAAAATCAACAAGTTTCGCGAAATCTGAAGAATTGATTGTCTGTCTTGGAGCGTTTCCGCTGTAGATCGGAACACCAACTTTGACAACGTGCATTCCATGAAGCTGTAAAATGACTTCACCGATAGCGTATGCAGGGTCCTTCTTGAGTGTCACCCTCGTGATTGGGAATTCGTTCATAGAAACAATTTTCGTGAATAACGCTTGAGCACCTCCTTTCTTTGATGATCCTGCGTTAGGATGAAGATTCATGGCAACTCTTCGAACCATAATCATGTTTGTAGTGTCTGGTTCAAGTTTCAAACAGACTCCTGTCCCTGGTGCTGTGTCAGCGACTGAAATCTCTGTAGATGCAACGAATAGTGTCTTCGTCTTGAACTCAGGTGGAGCTCCGATTCTATCTAGTGTGTGGCTCAAAAGTGTTGACCTCGGACCGCATCTCGTGTTTCCGTATATCTGTGTTGAATCGAAAGCAATGAATCCGATCAATCCCTCCGTAGGATCTTTTGATGCTGCGAATTGCTGAAGTGCGACTATCGCGGTTAGAAGTGACTCGAGTCTCGATCCCATCATCAATGTATTGTCGACACCAAAAATAGAAGTTTTCGATGCATCGATGAAATGGCAATCAAAGTCGATGATATTTTCTGGTTTCGTTCCAACAGAATCGGCAATGGCTTTCACAAGGCCGCTACTGTGGTCCTTTGAGATCTGCTCGTCTGTTGATGTGATTTCGAGAATTGGATTAAAATCTGTTTCTAAATTATATTCTTTTGTCGTGTTTGGTCCACGGTTCATGTGGATTGCAAGAGAGACGATGTATGCGATGGATTTTTCTGTCTGATAGAGCTGATTTTTGACTTTATCTCCATCTTTGTAAATAACTCTTCCTGCGATTCTAAGATCACGATCACGCCAAAGTTCCCAATCAGCTGTTGTTCCGTACGGTGCAATTCTGACAAGATCTACTCCAGATGCAGAGAAAACACTGCGGGGCTTTGCTTTGAAGCATTGAGCATCACATCCTGTTCCGACAATGATTCCAGATGAGAAATCAGCCTTTTTAATTGCGAATATTTCCCTGTTGTCTCTAATAACAAAGAATTTATTTGGAACATCACTCCAATTCTCTTTCTCGTTCATTTCTGTAAATCCATTCGAAAGGAGCAGCTTCTTGGCGTATTCAACGTAGTGGCTTGGCGTCAGGCATTGATCTAAGGCCTCTGCAAACGATTCCATTAAAAATAATAAATCTGACATGTAAAATAACGACAGATAAATTATGACATATTTCTGACACTTAACGTCATTTCTGACAAAATATTAATGATTCTTGCATTACTATGAATGTATATTCGAGAAATTAAAGTGATCCACATCACTTGTTATACGTAAACTTAGACTAACAAATTACACGATGCCAATTGCCAATGATGCATTAATTAATTCCCAGGCTTTTTGTAACTTTTTTTCGCTAATATATTGTACAAACTCTAGATAAAATTAATAGTTATCATTATGATTTGACGCAGTAATTATAGATATAAAATTTAGAATACTGAATCTTTAAGTGAAAAAAAAAATCATCAATCAAAATACTTGATTAAAATTAAAATGAATAATCATCAATAGCTACATCCTGGCTTGCTTCAGCGTTATGATTTTTGCTCAATTCCGAAATCATTTCATTCCTATTATACATTTTTGTATAATATAAAGCATTTCTTTGCTCATTATCAACATCATTGATACTAGCGCCTGATTCTATTAATTTATTAAAAAGCTTGGTGTTGCCATTAATAATTGCATACATTAGCGATGTAATGCCTTCAGAATTTTTCGCATTAACATTTGCTCCTACATCAATCAGACTAAAAGCAAACTGATAATCGTTTTTTGAACAAAAGTATAATAATGGAGTCAAATGATTATCAAATAATATTTCCTTATTAGCTCCTAACCTAATTAACATCATGGTCATGTTGAAATTATGATTAATTGTAGCGTGAACTAAAGGGTTGGAATTGTTATTATCTAAAGCTTCGATTGCTGCACCTTTTTCGATTAAATATTTGACAAGATTTGACCTATTATTTATAACGGCATGCATTAGAGGTGTTTTGCCTTCTTTATCTCTCTCATTTATGTCAATGCCATAACTAATCAATATCTCCCATAAATCAATTTTTCCTTTAGTGGAAACATAAACGATAGGTGAGAATCCATACTCATTTTGCTCCAAGTTCAATTAAAGTCTTAATGGAATTAATCCTACTAAGAATGCATGCATTATGAAGTGCTGTTTTGTTTGTATTATCAGCAGCTTCAATATTTGCACCAGAATTGGCAAGAAAAGGAATGGATCTTGTTGAATCATATGTAACAGCGTAAATTATTAGTGTTTGTCCATCTTTATTCCTTGCTTCCATATTGGCTCCATTTTCAATTAGAAGCTTCAAGCATGACTGTTCGATGCACGTTTGGTCTGTTTGGACGGCATAATGCATTGCTGTTCTTCCCTTCAGATCAGTTTTCTCAATATTAGCACCAGATTCAATTAACTTTTTGGCAACCAAGTAATGATCATATAAACATGCTTGTATTAGTGGAGTTTTGCCTTGATCAGCATTTTCGATATCCGCTTCATTTTCAATATATAATCCAACAAATTCAACATTACCACGACAAACACATTAATTTAAGCTGGTTAATGAATTTGAATCTTTTAGGTTAACATCAGCATCTAATTCTATTAATTGTTTTGTGAATTCGATATCATGATATATATTTTATGATAATGACAATGATAATGCATCAAATATATTATCTATTTGATTGATGTCAGCACCAACCGAAACAAGTTTTTTGATATAATCAATTTCCAATTGGGGAAAAATCTGATTTCGGATCTGCACCAAAGTTAATTGAATCATCTATAAGAGACGGTATTCCCAATGGAATAATATATTTGAAGAATTTGTTAACATTATTTGTTATTAATAATAAATAAATTAAAGTCTTAAGGTCAATTAATGATTGATCGAAACTTGTTAGAATATTTAAACCGAATTTGTCATGAAACTCAATCATTATATCATGATTATCAATTTTAAAAATGAACTTCATAGCATTATCATCCAGTTGACAAAACTGAAGGCACTCGTTGATTATATCACGATTTTTATGTCTTCAATATTTGACAACATATTCATGGGAAGACTTCTATGAAGGAATAACACCTAATGAGAATATTTACAAAGAGATAGAACCAATTATTTAGAGGTTGGTTTTCAAACAATTTTTCTGGAATGGGTGGTGAAAAAAAAAACATATCAAAACGATCACATTGATGCATAGTATGTATTGTATAAATCCGGAGCAATTCTGTCTATTTTTCATTTGGCAACCTACCTCTTGTTGTTTATTTTATGATCAGCATGTTTTTCTAACTGCCAAAGATAAGGGTGTTCAAAGCCATCGCAGTGATACTCCTTGTCCTCAATAGTTTTGAAAATACAAGGAATACACGTGAGTCAATGACAATGCATTTCCTTTTGATGAGCTTCATCCTGTAATCGCCTACGCTATTGTGATGAATTTTGTAAACATCTCTTAATGTGTTGTCGTCATTGATGATCAATTTGACTTGTAAAATATAATCTGGCATATAAATATTTTATTTGTCAAATAAAATATAATGTTTTTTGTTTTCCTTTCCAGACTTTCCCATTGCGAGCTTTCCTTCGAGGAAGTTAGCGCGGAGACAGAAAGGCAGATTTCGGAGGTGAATCAATTATATGCTTCGAGTGATCTCAATAAAATGCTTAACGATTCCCAAAATTTGATCAATTCTATAAAAGAGCTTAACAAATCAGTCCAAAATGTTAAAAAGAACGTAACAGAATTAAAGCAAAACCATAAGCCAAAGAAATATGATGCAAACTTAACACAAATTATTCAAAATTATGTTAACAACTATTTTCTTCATGAAGAATACAACACATTCTCGCTGATTAAATTGAAATCGCCTTCGCAAACAATTTCATCATCAATCTTTGCAGATGTAGTCAAAATTATCAAACCAACAGCTTCTATTGCTACAATTCCATTAGACACCACAAGAAAGTGGAGGATTAAAGATTCTACAGCAACAGCCATATTTAGAGCGGACACAAGAACGAGAATATCAACATTAAGTTTTCCAGGCATAACTAAAGAAAACTGCAATCCAAAAGATATAGCAATCACATGGACACGCAAAGGAGATTCTAAAACATCAAATCATTCACTTCCAATCGAATCAATTAATGGATTTAATATTTCATTTGGTTCAATTTGGTTTCGTGATTTCGAAATTAATGTTAAATCCAACTGGGGAAATAAAACACATACATGCATTCCTGAAATCAAACTTTATGGAGAGCCTTATGTTATAACTGATTGTTATAACTGATTGTTATAATCTCAATTCTATTGCATCAGTTGCTTTTGTTCACTATGATAAATTTTATGTTTTTCAACAAATTATATATTTTTTATAAAATTTATCATTAAGACTTTTAACATAGGCGATAATAAATACATAGCGATAACATAATAATTTTAACATTCAATCGATCCGAACACAATGTAACTCGAGATCATTTGATATATATTTAAAAAATTTTGGCGATCTTTTGGGAAAAGATTTAAAATCGCATATAAATGCTGTAGTTAGAATGAGAAAGTTGGATGATAAAATTGTGAATTAGTTGATAAATAACAGTGATCCAACGAAAATTTCATTAAAAATAAAGTTGGCATATTTATTGCATTATATATTTAGAAAGTCAATCATTAAAAATTAAGGATAATTTTGAATGGTCTACAAATCCCTCTTTAAATCAAAAATTGTGGAAATAATATGCGTAATATGAAAAATAAGTCAAGATAATAAAAAGGTTCTAACACTATTTTTTCAATGCTCTACAACTCCTTCAATAAAAAAATAAACGGGTCATTACACCAAAATTTTGAATAATCTACAAAGCCCTCATTAAATGAAAAACATTGACAATAATACATTTTACAAGAAAAATCAATAAAATTAAACAGGGATTAACACCGATTTTAATATATAAAATCAAATTTTTTGATGACTGCTCCAACAATTGAACAAATCAAACAATCAAATCCAGAATGGACAAACTTTGTCTTATTCACTGAAGACGGAACGAACCTTATTTTCACAACAGATGTTAAACCAGAAGAAATCACAACTTGGCTGGATTTGTTCAAAGATTTCGATGAAACAGTTAAATCTGGCATAACATACAATGGGCTTCACTTTCATGTCCACAGATTCTACGAAGGACTTATGTACGGCCGCGCAGACCTCAATACGAAGAAAACAGATGGATTCTGCATGATTAAGAGCCAACGCACCGAAGGAAAGAAGCTAATTGTGTTGCTCTTCTCTTTTGAACTCCCAGCGACAACAGCAAGACTCGTTCCTGCTGCCAATACCTATTTGGAGTCAATCAAAGAGTCATTCGCATAAATCATACAATATTATGTCAAAGAAACGGAGGGCTCATTGTGCTGTTATAAAATAATAAAACTACACACAATCTTTTATTCTTCGAAATATTTGCACAACTTTTCACATAAAATCAATCTCACAAGTTGTTAGCATAATGATATATTTTATACACTTTATCCATATTCTGAATTTTCACAAATATTATTTTTCATAATTGATACATTTCTTTCCAAACCTAAATATTATCTCCATTTTGCCTGCATTTGCAATAAGAAATGAAATTATACCGCATTTTCTCAAAATTAAAGAAGTCGAATTAATTATCATGATAAATAATCTAAAAAATGATTTAAATCTCCAATGAATTGATGATTTATAACAGCCTGTATAGTCGTTGAAGCACCTATTGTAGTCAAATAGAAAGAGGCAAATTCACACAAATCTGACATCTCACAAAAATCAATTACATCTTATCAATAAGTTGAGATGCATCCAAATGCCACATGTGAGTCATCTTAAAAGAATCAAATAAAATCAAAATGATTAAGCTTAGGATTTAAAGTCTTAGTAGATGTGAATTCGCATTAAAGTCGGTATTTTATATGAATTCGTGAATATTTTGTGCAATTTTCATTATTTTTGTAGTAGATCAAATTGATATTACACATAAATATTATCTATTAAAGGATTTTTTATGAATGGTAGCATACATGCATGAAAGATATATCAAGGTGGGGTGTATTTCCGTGTTTTGGCCGCATTTAAAACTTCGATTCTATAGAGAGCAAGATTGGTAATTTCTTTTCCCTCGAGCCCCGTTCATAAATTTGTTAGGTGGGACACATAGAGCTACAGCCCAAATATGGAGGCCTGTTTCCCGAAAGAAGGGGAGTTACCCTCCTTTTATTGATGCTGTTTTTAACTTTATTAACATATTTGATGGACTTTATTCGGCATTACCGGATTGTAATAAAATGTTCCGTGCATCTAATTATTTTCATTTTGCATATAATTCCTTTTAAGGATGTTCGAAAATATACGTTATTGATGTAAACTTTTGGGGAGGACGAAAAACTCTTTAAGGTTCGAAAACAAAAAGTGACGAGTCTATTTGGATCCATGGTATTATGATTTAAATTTGTTCTGCAAAGTGAATGGAATTGAAGAGAAGGGAAGTGCATTGGAATATGTGAAAATTAAATTTTTCCTTTCCTCAAAAAGCTCTTGTTTTGTCTTGAAGTACTTTCTATCTGATCTGCCTTACGATCGCAGATAAACACAAGTAAAATAAGGATCTAATTACAAAATTGTGATAGTTTTTTGGATTAAACATCTTTTGTTATATAAATTGGCTATCCTATAAGAAGGTATTTGAGATCCATCATATTTGTGCTTAAACGAGGAAAGACAATTCCCACTAAAATTAATTTTAAACGTTTTCTCTGAGGTTTTAAAGTTTTTCGGGCCTCTCAAAACCATTCAAAAATTGAGAACACTGAAAAAACGTATTTTTTCGAAAACTGCCCCGAAAATCGAAAAAAAGTTAGGGGATCAAATCTTTTTGCTGTAGAAACACGTATTTAAAGGGGTTGAGCCAACTAAAAAGGGGTTATAGAATGATCAAGAAAGGGGGTTTATTTGTTAAAAAGGGGAAAATTATCCCCATTATAAATCGGCTAACCCTGATATTTTAAGTTCAGGCAGAGCCCAAAAAATACTTTAACTTTTCGGACATCCCTAAAATTCAATTTATCTATAGTCTACACAAGGCCAACATTGACTATATCATGAGCTATGAGAAAATCAAATTTGAAGAGATTTTCGATTATTTTTGTCATGTAAAATGTCAAAAATGAGCGTAAAGTGGAAAATCTAAACGATATAAACAGATGAATGATGAAATACAACAAATAGTTGACAGAAACGCAACACTCGAAGCTGAAAATGCGTATTTATATCAGACTATTCGGGATCTGACAGCTGAATTAACCGCTTTGAAGGCAACGCATTCGAAATTCCGAGAAGATTGCCAAAAATACATCCAATCGCTTACAACTAACACAGTTTCGTCATCAAAGGAGATTTCACAAAAGATTTTTAAGCAAACACGCGAAATTGAATTGTTAAAAACACAATTAATAAATTCGGAAAAGAAACTCCAAACATTTCAGAACGAAAGAGACAAATTCAATCGAGAAAAAGAGGAAATGGAGAAAATATCGCAAGAAAATCAGTCATCGGCCGTTCAAAATAAGCAAATGTGCAACGAAATCCTTCAATCTCTTCTTGTTTTAGAGAATTCCATGAAAGAAAAAGAGTACGGAACGGACCTCTCTGAGTCTTTGAAAGGATTCTTTAATAACATTGATGAACTTTCTTTATCACAACAACTTCAGTTAATGCAAACAACGATAATTTCTATGCAAAAGGAGTTCAGCAGTAAATCAGAGCAGAAAATTGTCCACAAACAAGAATTTGAAGCGAAGGATCAAACAATTAAAGATTTACAAGCGAGAATTGCTGTTTTACAGCAGCGTGCAGATGCCATAGATGAGTGCAATGCTAACTATATTATAGAACGCGAAGATCTCAATAATTCAATTAATACTTTGAGACAAGCGTTAACAGTGATGAAACAAGAGTTCATTAAGGCTGACAAAGAAAGAAAAGATCTTATTGCTGCTAATCAGCAGCTAAAGGCTGCAATTAAAGAATATCAACAATTTAATCAACAACAAGAAGAATATTCCAACTTATAGATTTGTTATATCTTATTATTTGTAATGTTATGAAACCAAATTATCATTTAAAACGCAAATTATTAGTTTGAATATAAATATGTTATAATATCAGTTCAAAACTTCATGTTTCAATAGGGCTGAAGTTATATTTTCATAATTATTCAATTTCATATATCAATAGGGTGTGAAATGAAAAAACACTGAGATTAAAATTAATTGCCATGTAAACAAATTTTGTCAAAATTAAAAAATGGGCGCTGTTTGCTCACTTTGCGGAAATGACAAGAACCAAGAGGAACTTGTGCCGCTAAAACCTGGTCCAAAGTCAGAACATAAACTGATTTTCGACAGAAAGGACTCACAGAACTTAAAAGAAAAAAATAATGCCGCAGAATCTCAATTTTTGGATAAATCCGTCAAAGAAATCATGGATAAATTGAGTTCGGACGATGATGATCCGATTGATCCAGAGGAGGCGAAAGAATACGAGGCAATTCTCAAAGCAATCGAAAGCCAAATTTCGGACTGAAGTCTTTTAATAATTCATTCATTTTGCGCTACAGAAAGATAATGTTCATTATTCTTTTTTATTGTTAGTTGCACAAATATTACATATTTTATTTTTGATTTGTTGGTTATAAAAATACTCATAAAAATATAGACTATTCCCTACCTATATTCGATTCTTACATTCTAAGGTAACTTCACCGTTTATTAATTGTGAATCTCACATTTTCATTTACAACTTCCAAATCTATATCGATATGATTACACCCATATTTAACTGCTTTATTCTAGAATTGCACTTATCAAATTTGATTAAATTTACTCTATTTGAATTAACAATTTGCATTCAAAGATTAAACTCATTATATGAATTCTAATTCACACACAACAATTTTGATATTGATATTTTTAATAAATCAGTTTTCATAAATTGGATTAATAACTCTATAAATATATTTCATTCAAGATGTATATTAGAAATCTTTATTTTATATAGGTTAAATTTGGATTTTCGAAATTGAAATAATAATAATTATAAAATTGAGCGAATAAATTAAAGCGAAATGAGGTTTGATGATGTAGAGATCTTATATTTCATATAAAATTAAACTCGAAATTTATCATAAAAAAAATCAAAAAAACAAAATGAATATGCGCGAATTTTTCGAACCTCTGAGAAGGAGTTCATTGACAACTGAACAGGAATCGGCAGAGATCGAAAATATAACGCAATTGCAGAATTTACTGATGAATTTGAAGTCAACACAAATCGAAAATTCGATTCCTTTATTGAAAGAAACGATTTACTACAAAGACATACATTACTTCAACCAATTCATTTCGAATGTCTACTTTGCAGCTGAATATCAGCCACTTTCGATTCCACAACTTGCGAAATTAACAGCAGAATTGATAAATAACCACGAAGAAGAGAAGAAAAGGATGTGTAGAGCAGTGATCAAATGGGGAATTTACTCTCACTTAGCAAATGCAAATTCTGTTTTACATTCTTGTCGATTATGCCTCTTAAAACATTGCTTAGACATCGGTTTACTCGATATTAAGATGCTTGTCGTCATTATTAACAACTTTTGGAAAACTTGTTCATCGAGAAGATATCATTTATGTAGAATGTTCGAATGGTTCGCGCCACAAATACTCATTGGAGACCCAACATTCTTTTGGCACTTACATTCTATCGTTGATTATGAAAATATTTCTCGACATTTACCTTCTCACTTTAATGAGCTTTTGACAAACTTTGAAGCATTGAAAGACAACAATTGGGAGCTATGGAATGCTCAGATGAAGACGATTATCAATGAAAACAGCATGGAAAAAATTATTCGAACAAATAACGCTATAAAATTAAAATATATCATTTCTAAGCCGAAATTTGATATTAACCAAAGAATTTCACCGCATTGCTTCGAACCTTGTTGGTTTATTCAAAATCATCCAACATTAATTCAATATTCTGCATATTTCAACGCTGTTGACTGCTTTAATATATTATTAGAAAAAGGAGCCGATGTCAGTCTCAAAGATGACAAAGGAAATGGTTTAGTTGATTTCTGTGTTGCAGGAAATTCAATTGATTGTTTTAATATCATGAAAAATCAAAAATGCGATTTTTCGAACACATTACAAATTGCTGCTTTATTCCATCATTATAGCTTATTCCAACACATATTTAGATCGCATGTTCATGATCTCAATGGTATTTCTCCTTTATATGGAACAATTTTGCAAAATATAGTTTCAAGCAATAACATCAGATTATTAAAGTTTTGCATTGAAAACAACTCAGTTGAAATCAATGAAGATATTCTCAGATATGCTGCAATTGTTGGCAGCAGAGAAGTCTTGAAGTGCTTCATTTCCAAGAAGCAATTAGATGTTAATTCTGCAGATAGCGAAGGAAGAACACCTTTAATTATTGCTGCAAAAAGTGGCCATTTCACAATAATTCATGAGCTTCTAAATGTTCCAGAACTTGATATAAACAAACGAGATAAAGAAGGAAATACAGCTCTCCTCATTGCAGCAAATAACAGTGATGCAACAAGTATTGTTACATTAATGATATCAGACAAACTTGACTTGAATGCTCAAGATTCTGAAGGAAACACCGCACTTCATATCGGTTCACTTGACAATTGCCTTGATGTTGTTAAAGCACTTTGTGCGTCGGAAACAATCGATCCAAATGTTCTCAACAATGAAGGTGATGCTCCAATCCATATTGCTACAAGAAATCCAGATTCATGTGGAACACACTTTGTTAGGAATATGGTTAAAAGTGATCAAGGAAGTGACGTTAAGTTAGAAGTTTATATTAGAGAACAGAACAGAATTGTTCATATTGACATTCTTAAATTCCTAACAACGCATCCAAAGACACTTGTTAACATGCAGAGCGCTATCGGATGGTCACCAATGCACTATGTTGCAAGATATGGTCATTATCTTTTAGGCAGCATTTTGTATCAATACAGATCCAAAGATCTCAATGTAAACTTGAGAGATCACAATCTGCGCACTCCTCTTCATGTTGCATGTGAGAGTGGAAGATTCGAGATGGCTTGTTTCTTGATTCAGCCAGGAAACGCTGATATCAACGCTCAAGACGCCTTTGGGCAAACTCCTCTTCACAAAGCCGTTTTAGCTGATAATTCTGAAATTTGTCATATGCTGACTCTTCGAGAGGAGACAGATCTTAATATTCAGGACAAATATGGACGTACTGCTTTGATTGTTGCCGCCATCAAAGGAAGAATCGGTTCGATCAGAACTTTGGCGAGAAATCTCAAAATCAACTTAGACATCACTGATAGCACAGGAATGACAGCATTGCAGCATGCAGTTAAAAACGGAAGAAAATACTGTGCTGAACTTCTGAGAATTGCTGCTGATCTCTGTGACATACCTGATAGCGGTGATAACTCTAACGCTGATGATGATGGAATCTGAAATAAAAACTGTTTTTTATATTTTCTCAAACATCATTCAATTCCACTTTCCCTCTTCTCTATTCACTAGATCTTCTTTTAAAAATGCTTGATTTAGTAACATGAGAGGAAATTCACAATTTCATCCACATCTCAATGTGAAATTTTCAAATCAAATTTTCGATAAATATACTATTTCATTCTAAACACAATGTGAAGGCAAAATCAATGATAAAGTGAATACATAGATGAAGCAATAGATGATTGTATCTGAAAGTGATATGGCGAACCAGATACTATTAAGTCTATAGATTGTAATATATGCTTTAGTTTGATAAATGTTTATCCGGAACAATTAAAAATTCAAAGATCTTTTTGAAGTAAAAAAATTGTTAGTCTCTGGCCTTCGGCCTCTGACTTCGCCTAAGAAATTCCAGGGGCTAACTCCAGGCTGTTTCAGCCGAAAATAAAACCATATTATAATCCTAAATACTTTATAATGTAACCTGTTACAATGTTACAATAATAATACTAGTATAATCACCAGGGATAATATAAGGTTGCTATAGTCTGTAACCTCGTAACATAATGACACAAAAACTTTTAAAATAATATAAAGGTTTTAAACCGGAATGTTACCCGTTTCACATCACAAGGTAGTACAGGTTGGCTCAGCCTCAGTTTCCGGGGCTACCTGGTGGCGAAAAAGGGAAAAGGGGGAAGGGAAAAATGGAAATGGGATCCCTCTCTGATTTCGAGTACACTTCTGAATTAACAACGGTCGATACTATAGGTGTGATTGTAAACGAACGATAGCTCCAGGTAAAAGTTATAATAATAAGGGACAACCCTAGTCGAACCATCGGTGGTAAACCAAATAGTAAAATCTGACTGTAAAGTTGGCGGATCGTATAATTTTGTAGGCTTGTCATAAAAATCGTTCACTTGGCATAAATAAAAAAATTTGGCAGCACTAAAATTGGCATGTACAATAAGGTTGTTCGGGTTAAATATATTATAAAATGTTTCTTCAAGGAAATTTATTGTTTCGTCATAATCTTCTGGTTTAACTTTAATATCCGGAATGTTACAAATCATACGGATGAATTTCCATGAAGCTTGTGTGACTTTTAATTGGACAACATTTTCGGTGGTTGGTGGCTTTTGAGCAAAATTGCTGCTATATGTAATAATATTATTTATATGGTCATATGTAAAAGAAACAGCATAATGGTTAATTTTCGACGCCCCTGTTGGCCTTTAAATATCCGAATTGTTCGTTAATATCCGCACATAATTCCTCGGAAATAACATCTGGAGTATACCCTTTTGTAACATCATAATCCAAATAAACTGTATGTGTATTGGATAATATTTTACCATCCTTTAAATAATCAAATCGGTATTTAAATTCCACAGCATGATTTTTCGGTTCGATCTTAAATCTCCTAAATCCAACTGCTTTTACAGGGGAAGGACCCCTAACCCATCTGAAGGGAAGATCAAATATGTTATCGAAGCGAATTGAAGAGACAAAACTAGCCCTTGCTGTCTTTTGGCACATTCATGAAGCGTTTGGCATCAAGCAAAAGAAAGGAATCACATATATTAATGCATTAAATCTCGATTATAGATATAAATACGTCAACAAGCTGGTTGGAGTGGATATACTGCCTAAAGATGGTTCTAAATAGATCCTATATATTATATAGTATTTTAACCTTATTTCCTCGGGATGTTTTTCTTTGCAACAAAACCTTAACATTGCCGTAACTTTTAAGAACTTTACTTAAATCATATATTTTGGTAATACCTATATTGTGTTACACAGATTGCGCAGAAGATTATTGAAAAAATCTGAAAGATTTCGCGAATGCAAAACCTGAATATTTAAATTTTAGAAATTCCATTAAAATACATCAGAGTTTTTTATATTCTATTCTCAAAAAATTTCCTAACAGTTTAAATCAAAACAAACTTTAGACATAAATGCAGAACCAATAATATATCTAAATTTAGATTCCCAAAGGTATTATCCAAAGAACTGAAATTGGAAATCAAAAATTTTGTCAGAATTATCACAGTATTATACGAAGGAACATTCGGAATTTCCTTCAAAAAAGCGAATTCCGAAGGTTATCCATAGGATAAGAAATGTGTTTTTTTTTTTCGAATTTCGCAGTAAAAAGTGTAAAAATAAATTTTTATTATATATTTGGCATCTATACAACTACAGCTTTCTATAGTATTAATGTGATTAGATGAAACTGATTTTTTAGCATAATGAAATTGATGTAAAAATTTTCAATCAAAAATTTTGAAAGTGAAGATATAGATAGAGAACTACATAGAAAATCATATTTTCTTTTTTGAAGTAAAATCGTAAGGTTGTCGTGTTTATGATTAAATAGGATATGTCTATATATAGAGAAACAAAAATTTGAAACCGTTTGATAAATGAAAATTTTTTCAAAAATCGATAACGAAATGAAATTGAATAAACAGACATAATAACCAACAGATATTTATATTCAAATCGTTAATAAATAAAATAATTAAAAATATTATATCTAGATATATAGCCAAAGTGAATCATCGATATTTGATGATTATCGTATTGAAACTTTTCTTTCAGAATGTATTTGAAATTTTTGGGTTTTGAGAGGAAAATAATCGTAAAACCTTTCAATTTTTTAACATGTTCAGTGATAATTTATAATGTATTATTGTAGCGTAACTTAAAATGTGATATTTTTACTTTTTATTCAATTTGAAAATTTTGATCAATTGAATTTTTCAAATAGGATTAGAAGGTGTAGAATTAATTGCTCTATAGATCAAGATAGTGAGCGATTGAAAAGGTTGGAGTTTTTATAGTGAAAAGAACGCCTTCATGAGTACAGCCATTTGTTTACAAAGCGCTGTTTACAAACAATAATTTTATTTAAAAATGCTGTATCATAATATTCATAAAGAATACATTCAAATTCAATGAGTTGCTAGAAATAAATTGTGATGACATTGAATTTCATCTTTATGGAAAGCCGTTTGAACAATTCAAGGAATCAAGATTGGCGATTTTGGGGATGACTTTTTGGAGAATTGAATTTGGCTCAATTCTCTCAAAAATGTCCTCAAAATAGCAAATTTATGTTCCATTAATAATTAATAGCAATAATTTTGAGTAAAAATTCAATTGAATTTATAAAGAGTTTTGAGAAAGTTAACAAAATCTTTTACAGTTTTGCTTTCAACAATATTCGTTTTTTATTATGCATAGGAACATCAAATATCCTTATTTGTCAAATTTAAATTCTCACTTTTATTACAAAAACAACACCAACGATGTATAAAAATCGTAAATATTATCTTATTTTTCAATTGTGATATCAGAAATATTCTACATTCAATTTTTTCAATGATCTTTTTACATTACTTTTTATTGTTCTATATCATGTTCTATACTATAATTTTTTATTCAAATTTTTTTGTTTCAATTTTTTTAATGATTGCTGATAAATATGATATTGAAGAAATCAGTCATTTGTTTAACATCAAAGGATCAAAAATTGGATTCTGGCATAAGAGGTTCTGTGTACTGAGGATACAGGACATGAAATTGCTCATTTATCATGATATCACAAGGAAAAAACTCGACAAAGGAGTGACGATTACCAGTGAAACTGAATGCACTATCCAAGAAAATAGGAAGCCTCAAAGTTTTACGGTCTCAGGACCGAATTTTAAACCTTTTCGATTATCGAATGATGACAAAAGCTTGATTAACAACTGGGTGACTACCATAAGAGCAATGACAATGCAGACCCCACATCTTACGATGGATGATTTTAATGTGTTAGCGGTTATAGGAAGAGGATTTTACGGAAAAGTTTCTCTCTGTGAGAAAATCAACACCGGACAGACTTTCGCTATAAAGTCCGTCCACAAGAATTGCTTAGTCCAGGCACACAAATGTGCTACTGTCGTTGCAGAAAGAAACGTTTTGATGAAAATCGATCATCCTTTCATTGTTCACATCTACTTTGCTTTCCAAAATGCTTCGAAGGTGTACATGGGCTTCGAATATGTCCCAGGAGGAGACATGGCGTTTCATCTCAATAATCAAAAGAAATTCAAAGTTCACGACGTCCGCCTTTATATTGCGGAACTCGCTCTCGCCATTGATTACATTCACCAGAAGAAGATAATTTATCGAGATCTTAAACCTGAAAATATTTTATTGGATTCTGAAGGATGCATCAAGCTCACGGACTTCGGCCTCGTCAAGAATATAGCATATTCTAAAGGTACGACGTCTTTTTGCGGCACTCCAGAATATATTGCTCCAGAAGTCATTTTGGGTGGGAAATACGGCCAAAAGATCGATTGGTGGTCACTTGGAGTCCTTGCGTACAACTTTTTGTATGGTAAGCCACCGTGGAGCGATGATAATATGGATAAGTTGTTTGATATGATCATCAACGATCCAATATCGTTCCCAGGAGATGCACAACAGGTTGAAATCGATCTTATTTCCAACTTGCTCAACAAAGATCCAGCCGAAAGGAAAGATATCAAGTATCTAATCCACCATCCTTTCTTCAAGGGAATCAACTTCAACGATGTCCTTGAACGTAAGATTGCACACGATTTCAAACCAATTGTTCTTGATTACAGCACCGCAACAAATTTCGAAAAGGAATTCTTGGAAGAGCCAACAATGGACTCAGCAGGTACTCCAGTGTGTGGAGCAAATGCTTTTGATGGCTTTTCTTTTGTTGCCAGTTCAGAACACTATGATGATATGAATTATGTCCTTCCATCCCCGACTGCACTTCCACTCGCAATCGAGATGGCATAATTCCTACATTTTACTTTTGTTTTTAAATTGCGTTTTAATTTGATTAACTTCTACAAATCCCCTATATCACACCTAATAGTCATATACTATATAGCTTCATATTCCGTAGCCCTAGCTCTTGATTTTCGAACAAAGGTTATTAATAATTTAATAAAGTCAGAAATTTTTTGCAAATTTTATTATACATACATAATGTACCAGATGTATATTAAGTTGTATAAGTTTGACAAAAAAAATCTTACATGGCAGAAATTTTCATAAACTTTTCCGATGATTTGATTTTCATTGTTCTGTCTATGTAAGTATTTGATTTTGTTTTATAATTATATAAAGTAGCATATGAATATGGAGAATATATGAGAAGTAACAGATAAATTTTCAAAACAGAGGAGAAAATTTAAAATGAAATTGATGGATAAATTTCCGATAACACATGCCACAATTTATACGTCAAAAATCCGAACACTATCAAATTTACATGTCAAAATATTAAGACAATATTGTTTACATATCGTATTTCGACATTACGTGACAAAAATTAATAATTTTTTACATGGCAAAATCTCTAAAAATTATTTCAAATTTAGAGATTACATGACAAAACCCGTCACATTTTTATAAAATAAATGTCGTATGTCGATTATAATTTAGAAGACTTGATATCGGAGATAGACACGATATACGGCAACACGAGTCCACTAAACAACGAAATCTCTTTAGAACCAGAGCGAGATGTCAATTTTTATTACTCAAACGCGATAAATCCGTTTTGCAGTCCAAAAATTAACGAAATGTTCATGATGTCGATGCAGAGGACTGTCGCTGGCCGTGCACAAAACGCTAAGAAGATTGATGACGAATCAATTCATCTTGATCTTATGCAACACGAGATACGCGAAAACGAACGAAAGATCCGCGCTGAGTGGAGATCCCTCAATACGGAGAATACAGAAAATAACTTAAGTGTCCAGAATAGAAAAACACCAAGAGGAAGAACAAAGATCAGATCGAGCTCAATCAGGCTCCAAATCGGTAACCTCCAGATGCTTAATGCTTCACCACCTCCAGAACCAACGAAAGCGACAAACGCAAGAGCGAATTCAATTCGCATTCCAGAGAAGGCGATGGACACATCCGATCAATATGCATCGCCTCTCCTCATGCAGAGCAACAGCAACGACTCGCTCTTGATGAATGCGGAACCAGCAGAAGCAGAAAACACGGCAGCAAAGCCAAAGAAAGAAAAAATATTGCTCGAAAGACCTTCAGGACCCGCTGCATTCGGTGTTGCTCCTCAACGTAAGTTCTCTAAGATAAATCTCAAACATGACCTCGCCCCCGCTCGTCAGATATCTCCACACTTGAGAAAGAGTCGCGCGAGCATTTCTAACGAATTAAAGACATCAGAAGTTATTATTCCTGAAGAACAAGAAGTTCGAAGAGCTGCTGCACCTGCAGGAAGACGAAGGCCGACACGACCTACAGGATAAACCTTCTTTTAATCGATTTTTTAACTTTATAATATTAAACCTCCAATCAACGCAAATTATGTGCAAGAAATTTTAATTCCGCCTCCAGAAAAAGCAAACCAAGTCCATTTTCATAACAAATTCAAGATCATCAACCTATCAATGTATCACGATATACCTCAAATCGATATCACCTCTGAAACTTCCATTATCGATACACATATGAATAATTCGGCTCTGCAGTTCCTCTGTGATGATTACAATGATAGAGACACAATCTATCATTTCCATTACACAGTTGCTACATTTCTTCCACCAATTGGTGTTTTAATAAGCATTTATTACATCAAAAAGAGACCTCATTTTTCAAGTAGAGTTTTGGCAATTTCTTGTGTTTCTTTTATCCTTATTAACAGCTTTCTATTCTTAATTGTTTGAAATAACTAAATATATTATTTATATCTATCCTAAATGGCAGTATTTCTTTTCGAATTAAATCACTTATTGATACTTAATTGACTGAATTTTTGATGTTGAAATTTGAAAAACAAGGACATGTTCGCAGTTTTTAAAACCAATGATATTCATATTATAATTGAGCAGCATTTTATCCATATGATTAAGAACTGCATGTTGAATAGCGTATATACTTCAAAGTTATTAAAATACATTCTGATAAATGAAGCCAAGTCGAAAAAATGCTTTATGAAAATATTTTCAAAGGAATGAAAAATGGATTTAAAATAAGCAATTATGTGTGAAATTATGCATGCGTACGCGAAATTTGAAAATATTAGAATTTTGAAGGGGAGAAAAATATCTTTTTTAGTTGTAAAAATAATTTTTGTTCTTTTTAATTTTCTTAAAAATCACCTTTTCTAGTCAAATAACATTTTCTTGCTAAAAATAAATAATGGGATTAAATATACTTTATTTATATATTAATATTTATCATTAGAAATGCAAAAATAATTTCAGAATTAAAATTCAATAATATATAAAATTGACTTTTATTCAATATTTGTTTTATAAATCATTAGCTCTATCTGTTATATTAATGTCAAATATTTTTTTGATGAATCCAATGAGAACTATTCACAGAACCAATCAAATAATGGAACATACACAGGGATTGCATTTTTCATTTGTTGCATTTGATATATCGCTTGAAACTTAGAATTTTTTGTTTTAAGAATGTGATCCTTACAGCCCCGTGGCCTATGTTTCCTGTAGTTTTTGATGCGAGAGATGTTTTTGAAGGCATTTCTTGATTGCCTGCAATAACGGTTATATTTTTCAGAGAAGTTGAAACATATGAACTTCCTCCACCTCCAAATGATGCATGTTCATCACCTGCTGCCCCTCCATAATACCATCCTCCGCCTCCACATGCGTGATATCCTGATAAGTATCCTCCAAAAAAATTCTTGCCATTTGCTGCCGAAAATTTGGAATTTACTCCACCTGAGGATTGTGTCCAAACTTTTCCACCCACATGAGTTGAACTACAAGTAGCCTTGATTCCTAATCCTCCTGTAGTTCCACCGCCATAACCACCTTTTAGATTAGTGTTAGATCTTACACCCGAACCACCTCCTCCAGCATAAACAATGCCACTCTCGATTGCTGATGAATCAAGTGAAACATAGCTTAAATCGCCTCTTGAAGCACTATAAATTGAACTGTCTGAGCATCCTATTCCACCATTCCCATAAATGCTACGTGTGCAACTAGTTCCTAAGGCTTGATATCCTTGCTCGCCTGGTGAAATATATAGCACAGAATTCTTTTTGTTTTCGAGGATTCCTGATGCATATCCACCATAGCCTCCTTCTGCAAAGTTTGAGATATAGGTAGAGTTTCCTCCTTCGGCTCCCCAGGCCTCGATCAAGTTCCTTCCTGGAGAAATAGACAAATTGATTGGATTTCTGATTTAAGGAACATTTTATCATTATATAATAGATACAAGTAATCTGATGTGGTAATTATATAAGTGTATTCATTTTTGAAAAAATCGATTTCAATTTTTTGTAACAACATATTAATTCAATCTGGTATTGCTTTCTTATTTTTCATGGAATAAATTTTAGAAAACAATCCTTTCAACAATAAAAAGAGCGTAGAGCATTAAGAGAATGGTATTTTCATGGAAAAAGTCAAAACTTTGGGAAATTAAAAAGACAACCTTTCAGGTAGAGTCAGTCAAAAGGCAAAAAAAATTACATGAACAAAATTCGAAAATTTAGTAGCCATACTTCTGGAGAGTCAATTACTAAAGTTTGAGAACAAGAAATTAAAGAAATAGTGCTAAAATCCAAACTTTACCAAAATCAAACGTCAAAAATTTCTCACAAAAATAATGTGTAGATATATTGACTTGGTTTCTGCAGAATCTAATTCCAAAGTTTGGAGTCAAAAAATTAACTAATAATACTCAAAATCAATATTTATAAAAAATATTCAAAAAATTCCAAACAAAAATAAAGTGGGGATATATTAATACAACTTCTATAGAACAAAATAACAAAGTTTGAAGTCAAAATAATAAACCAATAAAGCACAAAATTCACATTTATTAAAAATAATTGAAATAAATATCAAGTGAAAATATATTAGTTCTACTTCTATAGAGCCTAATGCCAAAGTTTGAAGTCAAAAGGATGGATATTTAAGTCTACAAAAATGAAAATAAAAAAATCCGTTTATCAAAAATGTGGCTCTCGTCGCAAGCGTTGCCTGTCCCGAGGACGAGGAAGCCAATGTACATTGTTTCGAAAAACGGCGTCCTCTTCTGCATAAAGCCGGGAAAAGGATACGTTTTCCAAGAAAATACGTGGATTATCGAAAAATCGCTGAATATGCTTCACAGAAAAATCGATAGAGTCGTTATTTCGCCAAATGGAACTACATCTCTTCATTTACCGAAAATTTCACCGCTTTTTGCGCTTCATGAAAATAAACCAAATTCAAATGTCACGACATTTCCACTTCCGACCGGAAACATTCAAATGCTTCAAGAAAAGACTACAGATTTCGGTTTTGATCCCGATGGAACTAAATTATTAATTTCAAGACCGCATAATCGCGTCGATGATTTGCCTTACATCTTCAATCTTCAGAGTAAGCCAGTTACTGACTTTCCTGCGCACGTATTCGGTTTGGCGTGCAGCGAAAACGGTAAAATTATGGCTGTTTCTGTAGATCAGTCTGTTTGGATTTGGCAGCAGCTTCCTGAACAACCAAATAGTATTGGCTGGTGGATGGATCTGACGGCCGACCAACGATTTGGTATAAATATCAACGCAAATCATTATTTAACACAACAAGGCCGCGCTTATCACGGATTCATGAAACCACGACAGTCTTTCACTCTACATCCAGCAATTGCACCAACATTACCATCAAATTCTGCAGTTTCCTATCAAGATTTAGCATTATTCGACAATCCTGATGAAGGAAGAGGCGTAGTTTGTCTAACAGCTGTTCTTCCTCCTTCGAGGCCCTTCGACACACTATATTTATTCGTTTCAATCTGCAAATACAAATATTCATACACTCCAACTTTCGAACGCGCAGAAATTCATCTCCCGATTATGGAGGGCCCAGGAGGTCCGTGCATCTTCTGGAGCCTGTGCTGCAGAATCGCAGTTGTTGCTGTCTCAAGATCAGTCATCATTCTAACAAGAGAATTACGCGTAATTAAAATTATTCCAATCGATGAAATCTTCGCACAAAAGAATTCAATGGTTGCAAACGTCGCGTGGTCGTGCACAGGCCAATTCTTCGTTATAACATCAACATTAGGTGAAGTTTGCGCTATCACAAGAAGTGGTAAAAACATGCATCACCAGATGTGTGATTTGGCTCCTTTCCAGACAGGAAAAGATGTTCCTTTGATGCTCACAGGAGATTCCAGAGATCCAAATCTTTTCGTTATCTACACGCGCGAAAAATTCAGAGTTTTAAAGATAAATACGGATTTGATTCCACAAACAATCGAAAACTTAATGAGTCTTCATTTTCCATTCGGAGATGTCGCAGAACTTTATGAACCTGCTGTTGCATCAATCAGAGAATGTGGATATTCAAGGATAGAAAACTTCGTGAGATTGATTTATTTAACAGATCTTTTTAGGATTTTCCCACTGTTTTCTCCATTAAGATATCATTTAATCATGATTTTCAATGAAGTTACAACTAAATTACTCGAAGATGGTGAAGATTTATATGCTTTCTTGTTCGCTCGTTGCATTTTCCGTCTTGCTGATCACAAAGTTCCAATTTATGACATTGTCGTCGAAAGACTCGAATTCAGTGAAAAGCAACGCGATAAAATTTTAGGATGGATCATGAGAAGCGAAGGGGATAAGAAGGATTGGGTCGTTTCAATTGATCACACGCCATCAAATATATTATATTATGGAATGAAGGACGATGATGAAGAAAAGCTTGTTATGTCAAAACCAGAAGCAAGAAGAAATGCGGATTTAGTTCTTATCACGAAGAAGATCAAGAAATTAATTTTCGAAGGCCAATATAACGACTTGAATGAAATTGATGTCGATATGAGAATTATTTTAGAGCTTATGATCATGCTTGGACGCATTGATAGAGCAATTGTTGTTGCCAGACATAGATCTATTGCTTCAGATCCATTAAACTTGTTCAACAAGATTATTTCGTTATTCCCAGATTGCCCGGAACTCATTTTCCGTGCTTTAGTCTATTGTCTGCAATTGGCATCACCAGATGATGATGTTATGCGTGGAAACTGCATCATAGCTTTGCTTAACATTCTTAAAGCTGCTGTTGCAGGTTCAATGCCAACAAGCGCTCGTCCAAGAGTTGCTCCTCTTTCTAAGTTGTGTATGATCGAAGAATCTCTTGAAGTCATTCCTCCAATATCAAAAGAAGATCTCAAGGACTTCGCTGTCATTGCAACACTCGCGTTTTGCGCTGCTGATTACAAGAATATTTCATTGTTCACTAACGGAAGATCTAAATTGATTCCTGAAGCCATCAGAAAGCCACTGAAAGAACTCTTCGGTCTTATTTGGTTCATCAGATGGCGTCAAGAAGCAATCAAGCACACATCGAAGCTGAAACACGCAAACGATGCAACATTGAGATTACTTGCGTTCCCTGAATTCGTCAACACAAAAGTTGCTATGTCGCAAATCAAAGCTGCGAGAGAGGAAGTTTTCAGCCCAGATGTTTATGCTCTTTACACATATGGCACAAGAGACTTCGAGGATGATCCAATGTTCTCGAGTTACATGGCAGAATGCTCCAACAGACTTCGCGAAGGCCAACTCAAAGAAGCAATGGACAGAACAATCAAACTCGGCGACAAACAGCAGAATGATCTTCCAAAGTCTAATCTTTTGTTGGCTGTTCTCGTCAGTGACGTGGTTCCATGGCTGAGATGTGGTATTCCAAGAGCTTTGTCGAAATTCAAATGTGGAGAAAACATTCCTAATGAATTGCTCGAATTCGAAGACTTTTCGATCCCACCAATGGCCCCGAGAAAGATGGCGATTGAAACTAAACCACTCGTTGACGAAGGAGCTCAGGAGGAAGAATCAGAAGACAGCGACATTCCTGTCATGGATAATCAACCATTACCTGAAACACCTGTCAAGTCTGAATCAGATTCCGGTGAGTTCAAGATGGAGAAGAGCAGCACAAGCACATCAACAATCTCTGAAGCTCCTCCACCAAAGAAGCATCGCAGGAAGAAGGAGAAACCAAAACCAAAGTTCAAGCCGAAGCAGAAGAAATCTGCTCCAGAGCCACCGCGTGTCAGGCTCTTAAGCCTCGATCCAAACGCTGGACAGAAACATCAATATGTTGCTCCTCAGCCACAGTATCAACCGCGTCCAATGCGTTTCGGCAATGTCTGGGATATAGATCCGAGTGCTTGGCAGAACAGAAAACCACAGCCACAGCTTGCTCCAGCACCACCTCCACAGCCACAGGAACCAAAGTATGTGTTCGTTCAGAGTCGAAAATCAGATCAATTCCTGATCGAGAGCGAGAAGTCAACATCAAGTCTCTCAGACTTCGAGTTCACAGTAACAACTCACAAACCAATGCCTTACGCAGATCAGTTCCCGCTCGATGAAGAGCTCAATAAGAAGGTCGCGCGTGCTTTAGGTGATTACGACAATCTTCCAGAACCAGGAAATCTTGGTGGCCGTCCTCAATACCAGAGAAAACCTGTTCAATTAACGAATCAGCCTCCAATGGATGACATCATCCGAGTCAAGAAACCACAGGAGACATTCAAGGATAAGAAGGATGAGAGCTCTGATTTGAGTGGACCAGACTTCAGACCAACACTTCGTAACATCCAAGACAACAGAATTGTCGCCGTTACTGATAACAAGAAGAAAGATAATCAAAAACTTGTCTTGCGTGAAGTCACACCAGGTGATCCAAACTATCCAAAGCCTAGAAAATGATAATCCATAAAATGTATTTTACTTTGTTTGTATACTAATTTGAACAAATTTTTCAAATTTTTTATAGATTTACACTGATTTGGAAATATATCAAAATTCCAAACATAGTTGTTCAATTTTTGAATTAAAAAATTTGGTGTCAGACACTAATTTATATCTCAATTTTTAAAATGTTTTCTCTAAATATTAATATTTATTATTGATAATTTATTAACATCAGATTTTAATCTTTTCCTTCACACCCAAGATGATAAAGGTGGTGTAAGCCTCGTCATCTGTGATGTGACAATAGAAAATGGATACATTACAAGAATCAATACAGAAACCGAATGCAGATATGCACCACAGGATAGCAGCTTGATTGGTATTGGAGATAATGCCATTCAAAACAGTCTTATCAAATCTCTTGATTTGACTTATTGTCCTAACGTCAAAACTATTGGAAATTATTCTTTTTCGAACTGTTCTAAATTAGCTGCCATTTCTTTGTATGGTTCTTTGACATCGATCAATTCATTTGCATTTTGTAACTGCACAAGTTTGTCAAAGTTAAATTTTCGCGAAAGTACCGAATTATTGTCAATAGGAGAATATGCGTTTTATGGAGGTTTAAATCTACAAAGAATTCCATTTGATGAATTTTGTTGGATAATTGAGGCTCATGCTTTTGAAGGATGTGAAAAATAGTAAAATTCAGGTCACAAATTTACTAGAAATTGGAGCGCATGCATTTCAAAACTGCAATAATTTGATATTTTTCTATGCCAACAATGAAGATATCACTTTTGATAGTGATGTTGGAGATTTTGTTCCAAAAACCGAAACTTTAGCATTCAACAATATGTCAAGTATCGGTGATTATGCATTTTATAATTGCTCAAATCTTGACATGAAAATGAAATTTAATAACTTAACATATCTTGGTGATTATTCTTTCGCATATTGCTCATCAATTACAAAATTCCAAAGCTAAACTAACACAATTGGTAATAATGCCTTTGATGGATGCTTGAGTCTGGATTCTGTTTACATTGGTACTTCTAATCAAGAATTTGCAGATCCAACTATTATTCCATTACAATCCATTATTCTTTCAATTGGAATTTCGGCATTTGCCAATTGCCAATCAATCAATGAATTCTTTCCAATCTGGATTTCCTGTTACAGAAATTAAACCATATTCATTTTTCAACTGTTCAGCATTGATGGGATTAGTTTTAACTTTTAAGAAATCGACAGATTCGGTCCATTATGTTATTGGAGGATATGCTTTTTCGGGATGTAAATCTCTCACTTCTTTTCTATTCGCCTATGTTAAAACAATTGAATCACATGCATTTGAAGATTGCGTAGCTTTACAGCAAGTTGAGATCCCAGTATTCAAGAAATTGGACCCTATGCATTCCAGAATTGTAAAGGCCTTCAAAAACTCTATTCCATGCCAGAAATGATTTCTCTTAAAATTCATAGGCCTGAAATAGAGTTAATTACATTTAATATTCTCATAAAAATTGGAGAATATTCATTCTTTAATAATACAAATTTGGAATTCAAAGCAATATTTAAATCATTCCAATTTATTGGAGATTATGCAATTGGAAATTGTGCACAAACTAATTCGATCACATGTCAACCATGTTTCATTGGTGAGCATGCATTTGAATCATGCACTAGTTTAAGTTATTTATGTTTTGAGAATGAAAATGAAATTGAATCGAACAACAATATCATAATTAGTTCATTCGCATTCCATTCATGCACTGGATTATTAACATTGAATATGAGTACAATTGTTAAAACATATATTTATAGAAACTCTTTTGAAGGATGCACGAGCTGAAAATCTCTAAACATTCCTAAAGTTCAAGTGATAGGTGAAAGTGCATTCAGAGGATGCAGTTCACTTGAAGAAGTTTATATCAGTGATGTAACATCGATGGGAAATGAAGCATTTGTTGATTACACAAGCCTATCAGTATTAGGAAACATGTTATTATTGAATGATAGTACATTCTTAAATTGTACAAATATCATAACAATAGGATCTTTAGGTCTGACATCAATTTCACAAAATACATTTTCAAATGCTTCTCAATTAGTATCAATCGGAGACATGCCATATATTGAATCGATTCCAGATGAACTATTCTATAACTATGGCGGTCTTGAGAGTGTTGGTGAACTTCCAAATGTGATCACCATAGACGAACGATCATTCATGAACTGCGTGAACTTAACACATGTTGGTGGAATGCCGAAACTTAATAATATTTTGGTTTCAGCATTCTCTAACTGCACCAAACTCTCAGCTCTTCCTGAGATTTCTAGTGTTGTCAATATTAGTGACTATTCATTTTATAACTGCCAAAGCATAACAATCAGTTTATTGAAACAACTGAAAACTATTGGTGATTTTTCATTCTCCGAATGTACAGGACTTCTATCAATATCTAACTTACATAATGCTGAATCTATCGGAAACAATGCATTCGAAAATTGCCGCAATTTGGAGAATATTACAGATTTACCAAATCTATCCACAATCGGAGAAAGTGCATTCGTTGGATGCGAGAACATCAAAATTATCGGATCTCTTGGATTGGTGGCAATAACAAAGGATACATTCCCTGATGCGGTTAATTTAGAGAAGATCGGAGATATGTCTCATCTCGAAGAAATTGGAGAATCATCATTCATTGACCATTTACAACTTGAGGCTATCGGATCAATATCAGAATTCCACACAATCGGTGTTATTGCTGTCATATTCATCATGAAACTTTCACATGCTATTCCTGATAGCTACATTAATGACATGAGGACTACAACAGGTGGAAATTCTACAAGTCGACCGATTGATTCGGATGATGAACAAGAAGATCCAGAAAGCGAAAGCCATGTCGAACTCAAGCAAAGACAAACAACTGATATTTTAGATAATTTAGAAAGTGACATCGTCCAAGAATCCAGTGATATCGAAATTGATCAATATTCGGATGATAAAAAAGTTGAAGATGACGAAAAGAAAGAGATCACCCTCTAATAAGCAATAACTTTAGATTTCATTTTTTTCGTAAACATTAATTATAAAAATAACATTTGTGACAAAACTTTAGAATTTACCGATGATATATGGAAAGTTAAACTACATTGAACTACTAAAAATTAATGCAAAAACATACAGAAAAGTACATAAATAATGTAGAAAATGAATTTGAAATACAACTAATGTAAAGAAAAATAAAAACACGCGTTTATAAATATATAAAATAAAAAGTAATATTAGTTGTTTTCCATTGTGCCTGCATACAAAGCTGCAACCTTAACCATACTATAAAGCTTTTCTTCTGATGAATACTGTGGAAGGTGAAGCTGATTGAAACAAGTCGATGCAGATGGCATAAGATCTCTGCCCATATATGAGTCAACAGTAATAGAGAAAGAACTATGATCAATAGGAAGTCTGCTTCTTCCTGTAATAAACTTAAACAATGCCATTCTTTCTTCTAAATTGTAACGTGAAATCGAGTTAAGCAGCCATCGGCGATAAGTATCACTGACTCCGGAGAAACTAATAATGGTCTTGAACTTTTGGGCGGAAATTTCACTCTCACCACAAGAAGCGTATTGAAGTGTAAATGAATCCAAAAATGATGGAGCATTGAAATTAAAGTTGCTCCAAAGACCTTTGCGCATATGCTCCAAAATGGCAGTGAGTTCATTGATACGGAATTCTTTGGCATGAACGATAAACTTAAGGACATTATCTGCAGTAACAGGAATGTTACGACCATTTGGAACAAGTGGACACTCCTGGCCAGCGATGTTATTGATTACAAATTTGAGATTGAATTGACGTGAGAATGTGAATTGATCAAGTGTTTGTTTCGCAGCTTCGCTGAGAGAATCCATAAGAACCTTGAAGTTCTGATCAATGTCATAAAGAAGCTTGATATCAAATTTCTTTCGAGTCAAGTATTCCCACACGAGTGGTGGTAAGTTAAAGTCTTGAACCAGAGATGTTCTTACACACATAGCAATTAAAGCACCTGCAGTAAAATACTTATTATTTGCGTTCTTGACCTTTGGATTCGGGAATGGAATGACAGCTTCACGATACTGGCCGATTCCGTTTCTTCCATTTGGTGTCTGTATAACAAGTCCACATTGTGGGCAACAGAAATCAGTTGCAGCTTCGCCAAATAACTCATTTGTTGGACCACCAGCATCAATTGCATCTTCGCCGACGAATTTGACACGCCATGGACGATCTTTGCATCTGAGCTCTGTTATGCCAATCTTTGTGAGTTGAGCAATAATTGATGTTTCGAAATTTTGTGATAGATTCTCTCTGAGCTCAAATGAATGCTTCCTGTCAACAGAAAAACTAGCATATTTTCCATTTGACTTGGAATCAATCAATCTACGGAATTTGATCATCTTAAGAGGAATGGATACGAAATCGATTAAGTAATCAGAGGAATCTTGCTGAGCTAAATCGATTTTTTGGTTGAAAACAAGCCAATTAACAATGTTCAAAACACGTGCACGTAATATAATTAGTGCTATTTCCTCAGAAATTCGTGTCTTCATGAAAAGCGATGGAACAATATCATTCAAATTGATACTGGACTTCTGGTATATTACTGCTGGGAGAACACTCAAAATTTGATTATCAACGTACTTGTCGAAATGAAGAGCAAATTTGATCATATCGGTGACAAAATGGTCACGATTCTTCTCAATAAATGAATCGGCCGTATCTGAATATTTCGTTGTTTCGAGTGTGAAATCAATCATATGCCATGCCCAGTTTATTGCCTTTAAGATGAGGGATTTGTTACCATGTGTTAAAACTTCTGTAACTGGGTATCTCTCGACATTCCGATCATTATCATTTAGTATCATAACCTCCTTGATGTTCTTATTTTCACTGTGGAATAAGATCTTGAATGATTTTGGTACAAAATGTATGAAAGTCAATAGAATTGTTGAATCGCTCAGTGTTTTAATGGTGTAACGTGGATACATTCGGTTGACTTCAACCCAGCTGGTGATCAATATATGGAATGGATATGCAATCATATCAGTGCGTGGTTGAAGAAGACGTCGAACATGGCTGGCGAGTTTGTTTGGTTTGCCGATGAGCATATTAGAAGGAAGCTTGAAGCTTGGAATGATATGCTCCTTGGCCATTGAGAGTTTATCTGACTCTGTTAAGAACTCTGGAAACGCGGCACGTAATGGAATAAGAACTCTTTCATCCCATAATGATTGATGATCGTCGATGAACTTTCCCATGCAATCGGGAAGTGATTTAGCCGAGTAATTGTAGTATGATGCGAAAATATTGAGCTTTGCAAGGAAGTCATCGCAGATATCAGAGCATATAGATCTGATGCGAAACTGAAGGAAGTTCAAAACCCTGGATGCATTCCTGCAGAAGAATGGTGATTTGAACATGAAACAATCCAAAACAAGTGCATAAACTGATTTTCTTATATTTTGTGCAATTTTGACATTCTCTGAGAGCAGCAATACTAAATACTTGAACAAAACAGCTAATTCGATGAAAGTTCCCAAAAATGTTTTTGTGTCATTGAATGGGATAAGCAAAAGTGTCGAAACATTCGAAATCCAAGAAACTGCGATCGTTTCATCTGATATCATAGTATAGTCTCCATCTCTGATAGTATCTCTATTGATTCTAGCTTCACCTGTGGTTACAATTCCGATCCAATTATTGATATTGTTGAAATTTGGTGGAATTGTAACTGGACCATGCTCACCTTTCAAGAATAAAACATCTGGATGACCATCCAATACATAATGCCAATTTTGTGAGTGTACCATTTCTTCGAATAGTTTCAGCATTTGATCAATCAATTTTTCTAACTGATTTGTACTGGTATAATAGTTATATACAGATCTTGCTGCATATGTATATTGATCAGTAGCTGATGAAACGACTGTTTGCTTTGATAAAAGATTCAAATTGAAATCAACAATATCTGAAGTCAATGGCTCAGAAATAGTCAAGAAGTGAATCATCATCGTAATATATTCTTCTTCTTTTTCAATATGGAAGGATTTGTTAACTTCAACGAATTTATTTCCGCAGTTCAGCAACTGTGCAATGTAACATTCGGTGTAAATATTGGATCTAAAATCATCAATCAAAGCCGTTTCGAAATAATTAGCAAGAACTGAAGGCATTATTACATAATTGTTGGGATTAATTAAAGGAAGAGAATTAGATGGACTATAGATATCAGAGGAAATTTCAATGACTTCTCCAGTTATTTCGTTAACTATCCTTTGCTCTTTGGTTCTTGGGTTTATCTGGAAATACTTATTGAATAATAAGTGCTTGATATTACCGAACTGAACTGCAAAACTACTGATGCTTGTATTCTGCGAAAATTCAACTCTGGGCAGTTTAACTGCTCCGACAAATAATGATGAAGTCGAGCAAAGCGATGAAGTAGAAGCAAGCTGTAACATTTTGGCATCATATACAATCATTTCCTTCTTCTGAGTGTCAACGGTTGGAACGAGTGATGATTGCATTCTTGCGGATTGAATGTAATAATGTGTGAGATCAGGTCTATAATCGCTATCGATTCGAATTGTGTTTGGAATATTCTCTAAACCCTTGAAATTATTGTTTACCAATTTTGGCTTCTTCCTCGAAAATACACACTTGTTACTCAATGGGAGAATTGCATCCTTATTACACAAGGAAACAGGTTCGTAAGAAAGTGTCGAATAATTAAACATATCTTGGTCATCGGTTTTATTGAAGCTAGTGCTATTATCAAGTGTGTAGTGAATGCTTCCAGCTTCATAAATGCTGCAATAGAAAATTGGGATTGAATCATTTGACATGTCAACAATTGTTGATGAGCCATCATATTGAATTGTCACGCTTCGTTTGTGTGAGTTAAATGCTATTAATATTTGATCGTTGAGAACTTCATATGTGTTCTTACCATCGTTAACTGTTATGAATCCTTTGTTGATTGAGAAGTGAATGCTCTTTATTACACCAATTTTGTATCCTGGAACAAGAAGTCCGATTTCTCCGTTTTTAACATCAATGCTTTTGACCTTTAATATGACTATTCCATTTGTTAGAGGTGGCGTAACGTAAGATGCAAAGTCACAATTACATGTTAATTTGTGTGAATCCGATTCTTCAACCATGTGTGAATTGCAGAAGAAAGGTGAAACAGGATAGAATTTCATTACAGAAGGTTTTGTGCAAGCAAATCCTCCCTCGCTATTCACCAAATGAATCTTGAGTATGTTCAAAAATGAGTCTCTTGTGGATTGAACATTGAAGCTCTTAGCAGATAAGTTGTTAAAAGCATCTGGAATATTTTGAGAGATAAAATCAGGAATCTGTGCATATTCTTTGAAGCAAGCGATGATATAATAATTGAGGCCTTCAGCAAAACTTCTTCCGTTTGGTTTGAGTGATTGCTTGAAATATGGAATCAAATTCTTATAATCAGGGAACATTGATGTTTGGAATTGGAATAATTGATAAACTTTTGTGGAGTTCGATGGAGTTAATGACTCTTGCTTTGTATCACCATTGATTGGAGTTTGCCAGACAGTAAGTTGCATCGTCTTTTTGTCATAGTCTGTCACTAAGTACATTGAGTTGGAAAGCTCATTTTGGATGAAACTTCCGAAATGGAATACATCGATGACGTTACTCAAAATTGCGAAAGCTGCGTAAAGCATCAATTGGGAATTCATTGCAATGTACTTCTTATCATATTGAACACCATGGTTCGTTAGCAAGACTGCATTGATCATTTCAATAACTTCTTTGTCGCCTTTCAGTAATAGTTGTCTAATCAATGATATAAATATTAGGCAACCACCAAGTTGCATCTTTGTGGTCCTGATATGTATATCTTTTGTTGAGTCCATTCGTAATAATGTATTTGGATCAGCAAAACCAGCACCAAAAACACTCTTCTGGCCAGAAGCAACTAAAGCAATTTCATTAAAGATTGTAGTGAGTAAAGTTATCTTCTTGTTTGACTTTTGGATTAATCTCAATAAGAACTGCGAAGACGAAACATATTCTCTCGGATCGGTTTTTGCAAAATCTTTAATGATATCTTCAGGATCTTGGTTCTCGAAAGCATTGATTTGTTCGAACAGCATACCAATGGGCTTTCTTTGGTAAGCTATATCTTTATATTTGGATAAAACTGCACAAAGTTTTGGATACTGAGCTGACTTCTTAATATTTGGATTTGCTTCGATGAGAATTATAACTGTTGAAATAATGAAAGCAATCAATGATGAAAATTGTGATTCGGAGAATTCGTCTTTCTGTCCTATAATCTCATTAATCAGGACATTCAATGGGTCAAAGATTTGTTCTGAATCAATGGATGCAATAGAACAAAGCAAGTTTGCAAGGAAAACTAACAAAATGTTCTTCTGGAAATGTTCTGATTTTGTCATAGTGAAGTTCCTAATGTGATCCATCATTTCAATGACAGTCTTAAATCCTTGAGATTGCGAACTTTTTGTTGACAATGTCTTCAAGAAATTGACAATAGAATTAGATGTGGAAAATCTCTGAATCATATACCAGGCACAAATATCATTATCTTTCTCCGCAAACTCAGCATTAATGAGACCAATACCTGCAATGATATTCTTCTGAACAGTTTGAGTTGTTCTTATAAGTTGGAAATACTCGGACAATGAAACGCTTGTTGTCAAAAAGTCCGAAATATTCTTACACATCTGGGTGAAGACTTCGTCATTTTCATCTGTCATAAATCTTTCGCATGGCTGAACATGAAGAAGGAAAACGCATTTCTTCATCATTTCTTTTGTGAATTTTGGGTAATCTTCATTGATTGACTTTGGTTTGAATGGAATCTTGTTTTGTTCCGCCTCATCAACCAAGCGTTGCCACTGTTGTCTCGTAACTTCTAATTGTCTTCTAACTCTGTATATTTGAAGGATTGCTTGTCTAATGGCATGATTTATGACTGGCTTTTCACCTTTTTGGAGTTGTAACGAAAGATCTTTTGTGATTGATGCAAATCCAAGATGTTTGATAAGGGAAGCGAATATAAGTCTTTCAAATTGCTTCTTTTCGGGTGTCAAGCGTTTGTTTGATGGATCTGAAACCTTGGAGTAAATGTAATCCATCAATTTGGTAATTACCGGATCATCATTTTGACTAATGAGCATAACAATGAAATCATCGGATTTGTCATCAGTTTGTGAAACTTTAGGAAGCGAGTTGAAAGAAAATCCTTTCTTCAACAAAGGACTGACATCTTGGGCTGGCTTTCCAAAATTTGCCATTAATGCATCAACTTTCTCTGGAGTTAGATCCGATGCGATGGTGGATTTAATGAGCCACTTGTATTTCTGAATATCTTGAATCTCAGAGCCACCGTCAACAAGAGATGTAATCAAATCAACGTAAAGCGAATAAATGTCGAAGAAGACAGAATAAACGTAAGTAAATGAATTCTTGCTTTGATTGATTGGATCGACCATATTCAATGCAGTCAATTTCTTGTTGAATGAAGAATACAATGGCTGCATAAGTGACAAAATGATGCATGAGACTCTCGAGAACTTCACAAATGGATGAAGCAGCAAGAGCCACTTCAAAAAGATTCTGTTAAATGGTAAAAATCTTAATCTTTCTTGTGGAAGAGCGGGTGATCCTAATTGATTTATAAGGATCAACATTTCTTCTGTAATGATTCCTGAAAATGTTTGGAAGTTCTCTTGTAGAATTATTTTTCCTTGGGGAATTGCTCCCATGTTAGTTTCATATGCTTCATACAGTTCATACATCAGCGACTTCATGAAGCAATTTGTTATTTCGAATTCATTTCTGTGAAATTCACTGTTTAATGAAGTCATCCTTTTGAGAATTGGAGAGAAGAACTTCCTGCATGTTGACTGAGAGAAGCAATAAGGAAGAACTGATGTTTCGCTAAAACGCGATAGAAAATATACTGAAATTAGTGGATTCAGAGATTTGAAGATTTGAATCATAGAAGCGTCTATATTGTTGATATTGCTACGCATAATTTGCTCGAAACAATGAGAAATTGTGTAAATTATTTGTTGCGATAATGAAAATGAATTATCTGATAATAAAGAGATCAAAACTGACGTTACTTCAGTACTTATTTCATCCTCTTCATTGAATGGTGGTGGAATATTGATGAGTAAGTTCGAAATATTAAAATCTAACAAATAAAGAAGCGTTGAGATAGCAGTTTGGTATTGCTTCTTTGTCCACTGACCGGCAAACTTCTTCTCATTGTACAAATTGCGTAAAATTTTGATAACTTTAACAGTCTCATTAATTGTTAATTTAGCACCTGTGGCAAACGTTCTTGCTACTGCACAGCTCGGATCATCTGTAGCTGGGATCAATACGTTCATGTTTGAACCGACAAAATGAGAAACAAAATAACTGATAAAATTGATGATCGATATCGACATTGATACAGGAGACTTCACATGGAAGATTTCGGATGCTTGCTTTGACTGGACAACAAGGTCTGATTTTAATCCTGTTAACCAAGTTGGATGTGAACCATTGTATGCGAATTTAATGAGTGTAACTGTCTTTTTCACTATTTCGTTAACTTTTAACTTTGATGATGGTGTAATTCCCCAAATACAGGAATTCCATGGATCAACACACATCGAAATTAAAGGAGCTTTTAATACTGTTTCGATATCCATGATGTGAGATCCATCGAGTAAGCTGAAGTGTCTGATTATATACGTAAACTTATTTAAAACCTGTTTGTTTGGATTAAATTTTATAATTGATAATGTTATGCCATTTGATAATAAAAATGTTCCATTTAGTGGTGGAACAACTTTTTTCGACATTTCTTCATTAAGGCAATGTCCATAATCATCCAATTTAACTTTTCGAAGTAATTCTAAATTATTTCCGTCAAAGTAGTGAATATGTACTTTGGAGCCTATAATTGAGTAGATGTAGTGTCCGTCGCTGCAATAAGGCTGTGGAATTTTGATGTTTTTAATCTTTTTTTCTTCATCAAGCGGTGACGTTTTTAATACTTTGTAATCATGTACGTATTGTCCAAGCATTATAATTCTGTTGTTAGAGTGTACAATTCCCATTTCGAATCTTTCATTTTTAGGAATTTGTATTTCTTTCGATGCATATCTAGTCGCTTCATTCGAAATAGATTTCGATAACGATATTTGTTCGATTATTGTTGGTTTTATGAGAATATAAAGATAGTTACCATCACATGCAACAGATGATGAAGTTAATGTTGAAGATATTTTCGGGTTAGTAATAGTTTTTGAGCCTTCAATTGTGCCTTGGCAAATATTGGGAACAGCATTAAGTAATTCGAAATTTTTGAACTGTTCTTCCAGAAATGATAAATCGAAATTTGTTAATATTGTATTTCCAAAGTAGTCTGTCATTAATATACGTAAGGTTACAATCATTGGTGTAATGTCACCTGAGAAAATTGACCATGCTAAGGCATCATTTAGATCTGGAATTTCGTGCTTGCTTTCTAAAATATCGCAAATCTTCTTTGATATCAATCTGTGTATTTGGTTTTGTTGAATTTTGATGTTGGTTTCGTTTTTTAAGTACTCGTGAAGAAGATTTGAAATTAGTTTGATTGAATCTATCCGTTGTATGTTTTTTTCTTCAATATTTATGCAATCAGAGCTCTGAGATGTGAAAAGGCGATTCAAATTTCTACGTTTTCCGTTGATAACTTCGTTTAATAGGGTTCTTCTCACTTCTTCGTCCTTGAATGTGTTTTTCGATCGATCATACAAGAACTTGAAGTACTCTGTAAGTAATATTTGATAGTATGACCCTGTTTCTACAGAACCCTTGAATAATGGAATCAAAATATTCATCCAGACATCTTCAAGAGAATTTAGTGAAGTGTAAAATGAAGGATCCGACATAATGCATCCTATGATGGAGTCTTCGGGCAGGTTTATCCGTTGTTTTTGTTTAGCTTGCTCAGAATTAAACAAATCGCTGGTAAATTCCAAAGAAAGAGGAGCATCATCGAATGACACACTAAAAATATTGTCATTTTCCTGTCCAGAGAACTCCAAGCCAGAGTACCTTGCAATACTTGGCACGGATCCCATTTTTTGTTATAAAAAATGCCATGAATTTTGAAATTTAGAGTTCTTAGACACTAAAAACACGTATTTTCATGATTTTAAAAGTCTTTTGGAAAACTACTTCGAAAATAAATTTTTCGTTTCTATTCGATAATCTGCAATTATTAATAATGTTACCCTTAAATTTATGTAAATTCGGAAATTCTTGAAATTTAGGAAAAATTATTTCCTGATTTTATCGAATTTTCTGTATACACTATGTATCTCTTTTCCGATTGTAATAAAATTTTGAAAAGTTAAGCTAAATTCACGCCAAAAAACATAATCTTAGAGGTTCGATTAGATGGGGAAAAATTTTCCTTCTGCGGTGTAGTTCCCCGACCTTCATAACTTTTTATCTGATCAATATTTTTTCGATTTGAAAGTACTTTCATGTACTTATTGATAGTTGTCTATCCAGTGGTATAAGTGGCACAGTCTATATATCTATCAAATCATTGTTTGCATTACAAACCGTCCAAAAATATACGATTTCCAGCATAAATGTATGCACTAATATGCAGTGCTGAGGAAAGATGGTGTCTCAGCGCATAATTTTTTTTTATTGCCAAATCTAAGATTCTAAAATTTTACATTATTACAGCTGCAAATCCAAATCCCATCAAATTCAATAACTTTCATGTGTATAATCGCCCTCAAATCAATTAATGAATTAGTTGCATTTTTAATTTTAAGCGCATAAGAGGCATTTGAATCAATAATACACATAAAAATATCATATGCTGCATATTAGTGCATACATTTATGCTGGAAATCGTATATTTTTGGACGGTTTGTAATGCAAACAATGATTTGATAGATATATAGACTGTGCCACTTATACCACTGGATAGACAACTATCAATAAGTACATGAAAGTACTTTCAAATCGAAAAAATATTGATCAGATAAAAAGTTATGAAGGTCGGGGAACTACACCGTAGAAGGAAAAATGTTGCCGATTAGATGACTATTTTTGCTCGTTAATAAGCCATATAATATATAGAAAATTTTAAAAACTTGCGTGTAATCTAAAATAGCATCTAACCCATTAATTTAAATTTTGAAAAATTATTAAAAAACCATATTTTCATAAAAATGTTTAAAAAGTTATTCAATTATCTTAGATATTTAGTTAACTCGAGTCAAAATCCAAAACAGTTTTAACACTTAAAAATATGTATTTGATCAATCTCAAGTTAATCAAATATTTAATTTTCGAGAAGTGTATCAACTCTGGGGGTCAGAACCAGATCAAACATGTATGGGCAAATATAACTCTTATGTGATGCAATGCATAGTTGTAGTGTTAAACATATATAATATCGTTTCATATTTTTCATTAACAATTTGATATCAGCTTATTATTAAGTAAATAGCAATATTTATTATAAATATATCACGTGCCAACAACATAGTAACATATTACAAATAATACATAATACAAGCTCCTAATTGAATAATTGTTCAGTATCTTAATTTATAAATACACGAAATCATTGCGGAGACGACAATATACATAGATGCATGCACACATAACATGTTTTTAATGCGATACACCAACTTATACTCATAGCCTCCCAATGAATATGCTGAAATGATTGATTAAGAGAAATAAAGTATTCAAAAATGAAAACGATGAAAAATAATTAGCATCATATATACTATTTTTATTAATCTAAACAGTGTCAAATAAATTGTGAAAAAACGTGACTTTTAACCTTATTCGCTTTTAAAATATGGTTTATTATAACTTTTACATAATGATAATGCAAATTTTGCCAATTTTGGTCCCTAAAAACCAAATTTGAGAGTTAAAACACTTCTTATTTTCGAATTTTATCTTATCAAAAATGCTCAATGAACAACAGTATATGACATCATGACCTGCGAAATAGCAAAGCAAAAGACTTCGTTTATTATGATATATTTCGTTTAGAATTCTTGATATGAAACTACCTCACATCAACTTTGAAATCTTATATGTGTCTCATATCAGGCCCAAGCACATCACAAAAATAGCTCTAAACCATATTCCACTCACTGAGAGATCTCTCGCATTTCTAAGACTCCCAGATGAGTTGAAAAAGAATTTCTTTAACAAATAATCACAGAAACGATAGTACATTGCAATGGTTATAACAAGTGACATAAAAACTTTTTTCTGCTGCTTTTGTGAAGTAAAAAAATAAACCAAGATTTGATATCTACAAACACTATCTTATGAGATTTGGCCGCGAATCAAATTAAATTCGGACAACAAAGCGTTGGTTTTTCAAATTTGAAGTGATTTCATTTAGCCATTTCACGTCCTTTGCACGAGATATAGTTATCACTCTCCAAGTAGCGATTATACGTTGAGTTTCGGACGAAGGGATTTTTAAAGCTGGTTAGTTGACGGTTTTAGTGAAAAAAAACATAAAAGGTGACATCATAATGATTATCCTTGAAGCCCACTCAGCCATCGTCAAGAACCTTCTCGAGCGCAGCCTCGATCCAAACGACAAGCTTTCCGAAACATACGAATGCTGCGATTTCGACGGTGTTAGATTCATGATCAAAGTCGAAAAAGATAAGAACGACAAAAAAGCTGAGAATCTCCCAGTCCGCGTTGAGATGAATCTCCCATGCTGGAATTCTCTCAAGCCATACGGCGCTGAAGAGAGATACGAGGAGCTTTACGGCAAGTGGAAAGTTGAACCATCTGCTGACTTCACACACGCAATTGTTATGAATCTTTGGGAAATGAGCGCTGCTGAGCAGAAGGCTGCCATCGAGCTCGCCGCCAACCTTAAGCCAAATATGCTTGGCGCTCCATTCCTTTGGGTTGCTAAGAAAGTCGACGCTAAGGAGAACTTCGCTCCATTTGAGATCCCATACCGCGCTTCCTCAGGTGAATCCATCTTCATCTCACCAGGTGAGAAGGGTGCCATCGCCACATTCACAATCCGCTTCAACGATCCAGGAGACCGCGTCATTGGTAACGTCTTCTTCGGTGAACTTGCAGCTGCTCGTACACGCGTTCCATCTGCTCCAATTGTTTCATATTCTGACAAGTGCCCAGGTGATCTCGATGCTTTCAAGCTTTCCCCAGAAGTCAAGGATGGTAAGTTATTCGCTTATGTCACAATGAGCCTTCTTGCTGCATCCCTTTCCGAGCGGAAGCGCCTTGACACATCAATCTATGTCCCAATGTTCAGAGACTATCTTCACTACCATATTAAGTGTACAAAGGCCTTCCTTCACCAGAAGATGCGTATCCGTACAGCTCTCCTCCTCAAGATCCTCGACGATGCCAGACCAGAGCCAAAGGTTAAGGTTGCTAGAACTGTTACTGGTAAGATCGTTAACCACTAAGTAAAAGTACTCTAACTTTATTGATATATCTAAAAGGTCTGCCCGTAATTATCAGATTTTACTCACTTTACGTTTTTTCTTTTAAACATCTTAATATCTTTGGAAGCAACTTCCCACATGATTTTACTCCGAATATTCTCTCGGACAATTTCAAATTGATAAGAAATATTTTCTTCGTTCAAACTGTGACACTGATGTTTTTTATGTACTTCTCAAGTCCAATTAATTCTGTGGGAGATTGGCTGCTGAATTTCGATATTATTTTTGAATTTCTTGATAAAGCGATTCAAGCTTTCTCCCTTTTCCAAAATTTATATATTGTTATCAGTATCTATAATATCAGTAGAATAGGTCATTTAACTAATACATAAATCAATTATGAATATTATTGAATTGGAGCTTCACTTGCTCATAAATCTATTATGCCTCAATTAGAATGAATAACATGAGAATATGAGACTGTCAACTAAATAAAAGAATATCCAGCCAAAATTTATTAATGGAAACACAAGCCATAACATTTGAGAATAGATTCAATTTTAGAATTGTTAATTGTCCATGCTGTTTAAGAAGCGTGACTCAGATTTTTGAAAACTTCAAAATTTTTATATTGATCAAAATACAATAGTTTATTTAGACAAACTCTTTTCTATATCTTAGGTATATCAAATATCTAATAAACTCTAAATCATTATTGACGTTTATTAATTTTATATAATGAACGAATCAATAGATTTAGACAACAATGAGCAGCTCAAGGATGCGATAGAAGACTTGAAAATACAGAACTATCAGTTAAAATCGAACTTGGCTGACTCAGAACTCAAATTACAGCAGAGTTTGCAAGATTATTCGAAATTAAAGAGTGAATTCAACATAATGAACAGGAAATCGGACATAGAAAGCAAAAGCAAAATCGAAGAACTCGAAAGAAGAATTCAAATCTTAATACAAACCAATACAGAATTAAAAACGAATTATGATCAAAATCGTCAACAGAATAATCAGTCATTGATTTCCGAAATAGATAGGCTACAACAACAGCATAATATTGAGAAAGAAAATTTGCAAAAACACATTGAAGAACTTGAAAATCAAATCGATTCTCTTCAAGAAACAATTTCAATAGAGAAAAACAACACTACCGCACAAAATGCAGTGATTTCAAGACTTATACGACAATCTGAGACATATTTCGGCCAAAATATTTCATCGATTGATAATTTAATCAAAATCTTTACGCAACCAAGAATTCAGGCGCCAAAGGCTGCACAGATCAAAGAAATTGCAGAATTAAAACAAATCATTCTTTCACATGAATCAACTATTAAAGACTTAACGAAACAAGTCCACAACCTGCAATCAACGAACAGATCGAAGACAGAAGAGAATAACTCAATTAAGAAGTACTATGAGTCATTAATTCTGTCTCAAGAACAAAAATCATCTTCGAAAATCAAGCAACTCGAAACACAACTTTCAAGTCAACAGATAGAGTTTGAAGCAGCTTTGGAAAGAAATAAGCTTCCGGATGCTCCAGTGAAACGATTTAAATCAGCTATTGCTCAAACTGAGGAGGATAAAGCTCATTCTGTTTCTCTCGAAGAGCATCAAAAATTGGAAAACTTGTTATTATCGAAAGACAAAGAAATACTCATGTTAAACAATAAACTAACAGATCAAACACAGCAAATTAAGCAACTTGAGACTGAGAGAGTCCTTCTACAGAAAGATGCAAATGATATTTGCAATAAAGTTGAAAGCAAAATCAAAAGTTTCCAGAGTGTTCAAAAAGATCTTTCTGAGACTCAAATCAATCTTGAATTCGAAAAACAGAAGCAGACTGAACTCGCTTTACAAATACAAAATCTGCAATCACAGCTTGAGAGTTCTAAATGTGAGTTAGAAATTGCGAATAAGAAGATACAATCATTTGGAGATGTCATGGAATCATTCAACAAATCAATTGAGGATAGAGATAAAGAAATCAATCAATTATGCGATGTTCGTGACCACCTTCTGGAAATAATTAGTAAACAAGGCATGGTTCTTGATTCTCATGCAAAAGCTGTTGAAAATCTCTCCAACAAACTTAAATCAATGAAATCACAGCCAGTTATTAAACCTACCGAACCGCAGGAAGAAATCAGATTTGATTTCATTGGATTCCCAAGTGATTTATCACAGCTATTAAGTAGTGTTGCTGATAATGATGGACTGAGTGCAAATCAGAGAATCAAAGGTGTTCTTCAAATCATATCTAAATGGATCGAGAAAACTCTTAGAGAAAACAAGACCAATGAAGCCAACTTGTCTAAAGAGATCAGTGACTTGAAGAAACAATACAACAACTTCGCCAATGCTGTTAAGCATTCTATTGGTGATGATAAAATGAAAGAAGAAGATATTCCAAGGCATATTGAGACAATTATCTTGGATTCGTTCTCTGTTAGAGAATCAAAAGGTCAAACAGAACAGAAAGTCAACGATATCCTGCAAACACTTGATCAAGTCTCTCTTGAGCATCTTTATGAAACATTTAATGCTCAAAAAGATACAATTGAGGAACTCCAATCATCCCTTGATAAAGAAAAAGAACAACGTGCAGCTGATGAAGAATACTACAAAGAAAGAATGAGGCAATCAAAGTCCAAGCGCGAGAACTTAGCAGGAACAATTGCGTTCCTTGAAGAAGCCAACGCTGAATGCAGAAAACAAATAGAGAATCAAACTAAGATGATTGATGATTTACAGAAACAAAATCAACAGATTGTTGAAACTCTGAAAAAGAAGGAAGAATTAGAAGATGAAGATCAATCAGAGAAAGATAGATACGATGAATGCTTAAACAGCCAAACAATCCAATACCACAGCATGCGAGAGAACTTGACGAAGGAAGTTGAAACACTGAATAAAGAGAAGCATGAGTTAGAATTAGAGCTTGCTTCAACAATCAATCAGTTGCAATCATGCGAGAACAGACTCGCAAAGGCAAAGGAAGACTATGATTCTCTTTTGACAAATTACAATGATACTTGTAATGTTTTGAGAAAGAGTGAAGCAGCAATTAAGAATGAAATGCAGCATCACATCGAAGAAATGCGTGCTAAATATGAAAAGATTCAGAACATCCTTGAAGAGCAATCGAACAAAGCCAGTAATGTTGCTAAAGATCTCTCTGAGAAATTAAATCAATCAGAGAAACAAATTGGAGCACTAAAGTCTCAAATATCTGATCTCCAATTGAAGTTAAACAAGGAAGAAGCCAACAAGAAAGTCTTAACAGAATCGTTTGAGCGCTCTAGAAAGCTTTTGGAAGCCCAAACAAAGGCTAAGATTGTGATTGCTGAAACAAATTCAAAGCTGATTATTGATGAAGCTCGTCAAGAACACGATCGCAAGATCATGAATATCTATGGCTATATTGCAGAAAACTTCGGCACATTCTTCGATGCCAGTCAACAACTGAACGAAGAAAGCTTCCACAACTTAATTTCCATCATCAAGAAAGAACTCGATAAGTCTCGTAAGCAAGACCTTGCCATCCGCAAATTCCTCAACGCCAAAAATTTCCAGACGACCGATGAAGCAATGACATCTTACATCATTGCTAATCATCCAATTTTGAAGAACTAATTTATTATTTTTGTTTGTTGTTAAAAATATATTGTTATGTTTATTACTCAACACATCATCTGATAGAGCAACATCAAATTCAAATTCTGATGTGAATAGGAAACAAATTATAGAAATATTGAAATGCAACATTTAATTAGGACTCTCAAGATGCACGCGAAACATGCGGATATGAAAAAAAAGTAGATCATGTGAAAGTAAAGTGTTCATTACATTGATGCTTGTTGATTGGAGATGATTTCATTTTAACTTCATAATTTTTTATTTAAATAATAATTAATATAATTAATACACTAAGCAACGTTGAGCATCTTAAGCATATCATCCTGATGGTTGATGACAGCGACCGAAACACCAACGTTTAGCATGAAAATTGGCGGAGGATCCTTCAACGGCTGACCAAGGAAGCCGTAGACAGTCCTCTCATTTTCCTGGTAAACAAGAGATGTAGAAATTGGACGTGGAAGCTGGAATAAGCCGTTTTCATCGACTTTTCCATCTTGCGTTGAAACTGTTTCGCCATCTGGTGCAATATGGAAGAACATCCAGTGTTGGCGTTCGATGTGGTAAGCGTAGACGTGTGAGTATTTATCATTCGATCTTCCTCCAATTAATAAGAAAATTGGACCTGCTTTGACCATCGAAGAGCTGATTGTTCTTGTGTTAACTTTGATGCCACGTGGTTCTATGTTGTGAATTTCGCTTGTTGAGAGGTTTAAAACCATCATTGGCGCATTCTCTTCTTTAGAACCGCCATTGATATAAACTAAGTTGTCAATCTTGATATATGGGAAACCTGTTCTTCCCTGAACATCCAAATTTTTTTGCGTCCACATTTTATTTGCTGTATCGAGAACGTTTAACTCTGTTATGTAGTTTCCGTCGTAGCCTCCCCAGATAAAGACATTTCCTTCATGTGCTTCGACCATCGGCGCTGTTCTTGGGCGTGGATCTTGGCCCTGGAAAGATGGCCTCGATACTTCGTAAGTTTCAAGATTGATGATATGGAAATCAGAAAGATACTGTTTGTCAGCGTATCCTCCAAAGACGACAATGTAGTGGGCCAAAAGTGTGGCTCTGCATCCAGATCTTGGTGTGATTATTTCGCCGTGGAGAGGGAGCTGAGCCCATCGATTTAACTTGAAATCGAATGCCCAGACATCGTTTAGAGACTTATTTTCGATACCTAATCCGTAACCGATGTATAATCGGTTTAAATTTGGATCATAAACTGAAAAGTGTGACGCTCTTGGGCACGGACCTTCGCCGACGGTGTTCACGAGACTCCATGTCGCTTGCACCCATCCTTTTAGCAGCGTCGGATTGTGCACAACAGCGCAATTCGACACAGGTTGAACGGAAGCCATAGAATCGTCGCCGATGTCTGACCTGAAGCCGTGCATCGGAGCGTATTCGTCTGGCGCAACATAGGCAAATGCTGTAGGATATGGATTTGCGACAGATCCTTCGTTACCCATTAAAATTTTACTTGTTTATTTTCCGATTTTTAGATCTCATTTCGATGCAGTATTGTATACATCGAATGAGAGCAGGAAATCAATATTAACGTTCTTTATAGTCTTTTTATTTCCCCAAACTTCATATCTAATCTTGATGCCATGTTTGAAGAATATTTTATGTGGTGAGACGGTTTTTGCTCTTGATTTTTGATTTTCAATTTGGAAAATGTGACTTTTGGGAAATTTTGATGATGTTCCCATAATGCCATTAGCATGTTTAGATTGTTGGTGATGAAAAGAGTGATTAATCCTTCATATTTGGAAAAATGAAAATTTTCAATCATCACAAAATGGATATCTGACTCAAATAAATATCACACCTTTTGTGTAGTTTGGATTTCCCATTGTCAAAATTTAGTGAAAATGATTACTTTGTATTTTTAAATAAAAATTTAGCTTTCATCCATTGATATTTCGTGATCCAACTAACCCTGTATTTTTATGATCCCCCATGCGGTCCTTGTGAATACATTATTATACTGATAAAAGTGGAAATTGAATACAACAAACATAACTCATCTGAATGCAATATGAGTCTATATATTTCATCATCGTTTAATCTCATTAACAAAATTAGATATATATAAAAATTGATAAAATATTTGATTGGTTATGCATATTGAAATTGAAAACTTGAAGTCCAAAGGATGGGTAGATTTGATTTATCAGAGTACATCAGATAATATTTTTATTCTGAATTTTGAGACTGAACAATGGATGAGATAACGAAAGACTGACGGCGGATAGTATCTTCAGCAGACTCCTGAGCCTGGCCTGCATCAATAACCTTCTGAATCAATGTATTAACACTTCCAATTGCATCTTGGATCTTTCCTGATTCAATGGAAAGTGTTTCCGATTTAATGCATTCCTCAGTGAGCTGGAATATGTTTTGGCTAATTATGTTGATGATTTTGAGTGTTAACTTGCCTGGATCGGTATCAGCGATCGGTGGTACCTCAGGGATATTCTGCAATACGTCTGTGAGAATTGATGATGCTCCACTTGCCTCAGAAGCAGCGATTAAAAGTGCTGTCTTTTGAGAAGCGAGTTTTGCCTTCAATTCGGCCCTCCTCTTCTCTACTTCGAGTAATTCTGCGCTTGTTTTTGCGACATCGATCAAAATATTGCGTTGATTTTTGATTAATTCTTCTTGAATTGCTGCAACTTTCAAAAGACGCTCGTTTTCTTCCATCACGAGCTTTTGGTTCATGTTGATTGTTCTGATCATCGCTTCCATGTTTGGTAACTGGCTGCCTGAAGCCGACTCCGCCATTTTTTATAAATTATTAAACGGTAACTTTTCCTCGTGCATCAAAATTGCATCATAACTCTTTACATAATGATTACAAAGAATTTAAAGCAACATTAATCTATAATATATTAGTATGCGTATATATTCTATTAATTTAAATTGATTTATAATTGCTCAATTGGTTAAAAAATCACAATAAAGCTATAAATAGTTTTCGCGAATTTGTCAAAATGTTTGTGAGAATTTTCATTGTTCTTAATGAGTGCATATGATGTGGTTAATGAAAATCAGATAGTTATCGATTATCGATTTAATTATTAACCTTATTGTTCGAAGTAGTTTTCATTCATTTATCTGCATCAATAGCTAATAATTCCTTAAATTGTTAAAGGCAATTGATGCTACATAGATGCATAAATATATTGCATTGATTTAAATTAATAATCGAAGGTGTTTCCACAATAATATTCATGAAAAAAAATAAAGATTGAATCATGAAAAATAGTGTAATTTGCATAAAATAACAAACATTTATATATAAAAAAACAAAACTAATGCTTTGGTTTGATAGTGATATTCTTATCAAACTTGGTTCTCAGCATTCCTGCAATAATAAAAACAGTCCACTGAACGAGTGGCGTGAGAATGCTGCAAGGAACAAGTAATTCTGTTCCAATAGGTCCAACAACATCATTTGGAACAGTGCTAACGGCACATAAGCCATTTCTTAATGGTTTAACTCTAATTAAAACAGTCAAATCATTCATCTTTAAGTCACTCTTGAGCAATTGAACTGTTGTTTCATTCCATGCGATCGCAATTTTGTTGGAATATATTTCTTTGGTATCTTCCATCAACGAAGCAATTTGGAAGTGTGCATCGAGTCTCGATGTTGTCCATCTTACTTCTGTATCACTCATTGGCTTTCCTAAAGCTTTTAGAAAACTTCTGAATGCATCACTGGTTTCTGTGAAGCTATTCACAGTATTTTTAGATCTGAAGAAAACAGATACATAAACAACATTCTCAGGAATGTAAACTTTCGGCGCTTGACCTAATGCTGAGTTTGCATGTGCACACATAACTAATTCTTCTAATAATGATGTCGAATCTGTTTCGGTTTGCATGATGAAATGCGAATCTCCATGAAGTCTGCTTCTTGTGTAAACATCGAATTTTCCCTCAACGCGTTGACCAAAGGACATATATTCATCCTTGGAGACTTGATTGTATAAGTAGTTATCTGGAAGCTGTAAAGAAATGGCTCGATCTTTTCCGATTCTTTTAATTAAGTATCTTGATTCATTAGTTGTTATCATATCAACAATTGGATCTTCTTTCTCATTGTAGTACTTTTCGATAAACTCGTCTCTTTCACTCTTACTGCCAGAGTTAATAATGTAGTCTGATATAGCTTGCAAAGCATGCGCGTAGACTTCTGGATTAATTGATGCATGCGTGAAGAACAATTTTAGTTGTGTGATCAAATCACCAATAACTGTTGGTCTTTTTGATGCATGGTCTTTGAGGAAGGGAATGATACAGAAGAGATGAGCAATTAATGGAGATGGATCATTCATGGCAATGAAGCTGCATATGATGGCAATTAAAGTATCACTTACTTCGTGATCAATGAGGATTTGCTTGATTAAAACGCAGAACATGTAATCAGCAATGAATGGTTCGCAAATATCGCCTTTCAATATTATATCTTTAACATTATTCAAGCAAATTGATGCAACATTTCCTTTGCCGTAAAATGAATCAACTCTTGCCATGAAATCATCTGAAACAACATTCTTGTAAAACTTAATAAAATCCATCTTTGGCGGAGGTAATAAAATAACTGTTGTGATCAAACTTAAATATCTCGTGAAAGTCTCTGGATAGCTATGTCTAGCTTCTTCAAGAACTGTTGGATATGATTTAGAAGGACTTAGAATTGTGACAACTAATGCTGGAATTAACAAGAAAAAGAATGGATGACCTAATAAAATTTCATCAATAGAAAATCTAGAGACATCATGGAAAACTCTATCTGATGATAATGTAATAAATCTCAACAACAATTTGACGAACTTCAGATCTGTCTTGGAATCGGTGATTCTCATCAGATCTGGTAAACAGTAAACACTTTTGACAACAGCAAAAACGGAATCAATTTTCTCTGGACTTATTTGATCTTGAAGATCAAGTAATCTTGAAGCGATGGCTCTATGGACAGGAAGCATCTGTGCAGGTCCACTAACCATATTCAAAGCCGTAATAACTTTGCAACTAGCTTCAAAACCAGTGTAATTATCAGCAATGGTCAAAAAATCGGTTAAGAAAGTCATAGCAAGCTTTTCATCCCATCCATCTGGTGGAAGATTATAGAAAAGCATCATCTGGTGCTCTAATATATTGTTCTTGAATATCTTGACGTTTTCTCTTTCAAATGCTAAAGCATTGAGTTGAATAGGACTGAAGAAACTTGGATGAACAGAACCAAAGAACTTTCCCAAAACTAAAGCGAATTGCACAGAAAAGAACTGCAAGAAATGTGATAATGTGTCTAATATAGTACGATGCCCTGTTCCTGGATTAGTCATTGACTGGAAATTGCGAGTGATGCCCTGAATATCGATTTTTTGTGAATCAAAGATTGACATAGCGAAGATTGATAATGCGAGTGGTGTTTTTGTCTTGAATCGCAGTGTCATTAACATCTGTGGTAAAGGTTCACATGACTGCCTTAAAGCAGGCTGCTTTATACCAAAATCGAAGAGACAACGAAAAGACATCATCAGTTCGAATAATGGAGCTAAAATTTGTGGAAGTGGTGCATGATTATCATACAAAACTTCGAGCTTGTACATATACTGTATGATGGCACCATAAATATAGAATAGAATAACGTGAAATAATTGTTGAATATTTGATTTCGAATTTAACAAAACTTGAAGGAATCTGTCTAGTTCTGGATCGAAATTACAATCGAACCATGAGAGTAATTCGTTTAGAGGTACTTTACATCGCAATAACATTCCGATTTCGAGAGCAAGTTTATCGGTTGCCTGTTCTAAGTCTTCTGCGATCTGTTCAAACGATTTTCTGCATTTAATAATGATTGGAAATGTCGACGTAACGAATTTATGGAACACTTGCGCTTCATTAAATTGTTCGATATCATCGAAAGCATCAAATGAGTGCTGTATTAAGTTTTTCATGCAATCCATTGGATCTGTATCTGGAGTATTGCAAATAAAAGGCCACAAATCGTTTGTTAAAGAAACAGTATTTGAAATCAATCTCAAAAATTCTGTAGAAACGCGTCGAATTATCCTATTCTTGGATGCGAGGTATTTGAAGATGTTTGGTATAACGTGCTGCACGAGAAACGTCCACCAAACTCTTATATATTTACTTGGTGATTTTGGATCTATAAGTTGTATAAGTTGTAGAATTTCGCGTTGAAGGTCTTCTGCTGTCATTAGAATGCACTGATCGACTTTAATCACTGGATATTCGAATTTAACTTTGTCTCCAGGCAAAAGGAAACATATCTGAAAAACTTGTGGCCAAGACAGTAGTTTGAATGAATAAAAAATGCATATTTTGAGGATTTCTAATATAACTTTCCACGCATTTTCTCTGATTTCGATATCCATAGTTGGAACAATCAACATATAGAAGCAAATAAGAATCTGGTCTCCGAGGTTACCAATCAGGTTCGGAAATTTTGTTATTGCATCTCTGAAATAGTCTATAGATTTCAAAATGTGTTCTTTATTTGCTTGTGTGTCGAGTTGACCAATGTATTTCAATATGTAGCTATGGAAGCTAGTGATGCTTTCGTTCAAAACACGAACATTCGATGCATCTATAGCTTCCCTAGAATTCATATGAAATTTTGACGATCTGACAAAGTTATTTGTCAAATCGATTGTCGTTTCCTGATAAAATATATTCAAATTTAAAGATTTACGTGGCAAAAATCTTAGAATTGTCAAAAAATAACAACTATAGTTGAATATTGTCATGTAAATCTTCATTACGTGATAAATTAATTTGGATTTGATATGATAAAAACATATTTTATTTTTGCCAATTTGAAAAATGAAAGCAATTAATATAAGCTTTATGCAGAATTCCAAAATCCTCATCGCCAGTATGAACATACAAGATAAGTCGACTATTGGCAAATTAAAGGAAAGTCTCAAAACGAAGATTGACGTCTTTCATTATGGCGATTTACTGATGATCGAAGAACAAGCTGACGGAAATTTCGAAATATTAGAGGATTCAAAAACAGTTGCTTCATTGTCATCAAAAGGTGAAATAAATCTCAAAGCGATGCCGAGATTCGTTTTATGTGTTTTCAAAACTGTCGATTCTTACGTTCAGAAACAGGTCGATGTTCTCAAGCCTGTTTTCAATGTTATATACGATGTAATTAACGAAATGCCCCTTAATTACAATTTAGGTTTTCAATACCAAAAAGAAGGCCGAGATAATTTATCGTACAAAATGTGCGCTTACTCTCTTCCACTCTGCGTCCAAGGATGGTTCCATGACACAATTTTCTTGATTAAAAAAATACCGATTTTAGATATCTGGGATTTTGATGATTCGGTGATTTCAAATTACATCGAAAACTGCAGGTTTGCCCACAAGTTGTCAATTTCGGCTTATCCAGTTGATGTTTGGGGACAATTGGCTGCTTATCAGTTTTTATCCGAAAAGATTCCTTCTATTACCGAAAGCTATGTTCGCCAGAACATTAGTCGTTGTGTTTCGCCTGCCGTCAAACTTTCATCGGAATCTGAACTCATTGAAAGAACAGTTTTTCATATCAGGCACTGTGCAAAGTTAGACGCCAAATCTGCACTTCAGTACTACTTCAATACACTTGTTAACGATGGATGCCAATGTGCTTTCATGGAAAAAGTCAAGTTTAAAGTTGTTGGATCTTTATTCTCAGCGAGAAGATACTTATACATCACTCCGGATAAAATCTGGGTCGCCAAAGATCTGTCCACGAACATCGCAGAGTTAGGAAAGACGCCAGAAATCGTTGGTACAAGTTTCGATGGCGAAAATCTTACAATCGAATTTGTCACTCATACAAAGTGGGCGATCAAGACATCAAGACCGAAGGTCATCAAGGCAGTCATCGACGAAATCATCCATGACTCCTTCAAAGACTTCCAGTTACCGAAATCTAATGAAGATTCGGAGGATATCCGCGAAAATTTGAGACGTGGAACGCTTCCTTACAATGAAGATGCTCTTGCAGCAGTTGCTCCAATCCACAAAATAGACAATTCTGATGAATCGAGTGCTGGAAATAACTTCTTGAAGTTTTCAGCGCACTCACTCAGTGTTTCAACATATCAGCTTCTTGCCAGCGAAAATGCCGAGAAAACTTTAAAGTCTGGAAGTCGCGTGAGAACACTGAAGCGAGTTCCAAAATGCGTTCCAAAGATTACTATCCCAGAACAAAACGAGCCTAATGATATTGTTGATGTCAAGAAGAAGGCAATGAGTGTTATTACAATCACAAATCCTGTCGATGAGACGGCGAATCAAGTCAATGAAGACTACATCCTTTTAACACAAGAAGAGTTCTTCGAATTCACTGGCTACGAGGAGCTCACTAACAACAAGGCATTGCTTCTTTGGCTCATTATCTTTGTTTTCATTGTCTCTGTCACGAGATGGCTTGGTGGTCCTAAATAAACTATCTTGTTTGTATCTTTCAATGATTAAGTGTTTTGACGCTATTCGTAATACTAAATCAATATATGAGCTTTGATTATATTAAAGTTTACATTTATACAATGTATTTTTTCCTCATAATAATTTCGATAATTTGAACAAAAAAACAATTTCATTGAAAATCATTCATTTTATTAATAATTATAATTTCAATATAACTAATTTGCACAGTTAAAAAGAGATATTATAAAGATAAGAAATTCGGAAATTTATTAATAACAAAATTGATTCTAAGTTATTTCATTCTAATATGGTATTCATAAACTTTTCAATATTCGATTGTGGAAGATTCAATTGCATCGTTTCATTGTTAAAACCAATATTTTTCATTGAAGCTCTGAGCAAGTCTATTGTTTGATCACGCGATGTGATAACAGATGATGTTTTGACGGCTTTGTCTGTGAATTTAGACAATAATTTCTTGTAGTTATTCCATTGTCCTTTTCCTCTTGATTCTAAGCGTCCATATTCATCAAAAATGATTACAGACTTCTTATTTGGGATTTCCAACGAATCAAAGAACTTCTCTGTGTTAAGTAACGCATTATCATCGAATTTCCAAATCATTCCGTCTTCTCTGACAGTTTCGCGCGGTCTAACGAATGGAAATATCTGCTCTTTTCCATTTCCTAACACAACAATATCATATCCGTGTCTTATACCTTTAACTTTCAATAAAGGTTGATAAAATCCAAAAACAGGAACATTTTTCTTATTTGCGAGTGCTATAAGCTGTTTTAAGAGTGTTGTCTTTCCACTTCCGATTCCACCATTGATATTGAACCAGTTATGAATCATTTTTAAAAAATGCCCCTTGTTAATATTTTTAGACCCTCAAAACTTCTCCAAAAAAACTCGGCACATAAAAATCAAGAGACATAATCATTTACAAAACATATTTTCTAATTTCTGAAACTAGATCTATATCTCTAACTGATGGATCAATGTTTTCATTGAACACTTGCTCCCCAAAGAGTGCATCATTTTGGCCTTTTAGCAAACCTTCTATTGAGGGGAACTTGAACTTGTTCTCCTGTTCTACTTTGTCATTTAGCTCTTCTGCTTGCTTTTCTGCATTTGAAGATGCTTCCGCAGTATCTTTTTGAGTTTGGTTACTTTCTGCTTGGCGTTCAGCCTGTTCCTCTCTGATCTTCTTAACAAACTTGAGGCCGAACTTCTCCTTCTTCGATCTTCTCTCTTGTTTGCTGTTATCATACTTAATTCCATGGTACTTTGTGAGTGCGCTATTCCATCTGTTTTTGATGCTGTTTCCACTTCTTTCAGGTAAGTACTCCGAAATTTTCACCCATTTAGGCCCAAATATCTTATATTTTTCGACAATTATTGCATCCTCTTCTGGAGTCCATGGTTTGTTCGAAACTTCCTTAAAAAGGTACTGATTGTATCGATCCCTGCACTGGCAAGCTGTTCTTCCTGGTAAATAAATAGCCACTTCTTTCCAGGAGATGTCTTTTCGATATTTAACAAGCATTTTGATCATATTATCCTCCTCGGGAGTGAACCTTGGACTTCTGTGGCTATTTCCCTTTGGAAAATAGTTGAAGTAATACGGAGGGTACATAGAACAAAATTGACTCATATTTTGTGAGTCAATATTAAGATTATGCATTCAATTTTTTAAAAAAATCTTGTACTGTTTCATCCTCAGTATCAATATGTTATTGTTATTATAAGTCACTTTTTTATAAAAGTGGCATTGAATCGCCTTAATTTTGTATGGTGCAAATTTTTGACTTCTTAAAATTGTAAACAGCCACCACTTTTATTTCTTTCATTTTGTGGATGAGAACAGCAATTGTTCAAAAACTGAATTTGTAACATCAGTGAAAATTGTATAAATTTAGCTTTTGGATGCATATTTATATCGAATAATCGAAGTATGGACAATGAATTCTGTTTTGACTTAAAAATTGAAAATTCGATAGCGTGCTTTTGTGTTTGCCAATGCAAATCTTATTATAATCCGATAAAGGAACATGTGTCAAAAATTGCATGTGTATATTTCACTGCAAATCTTTTTTTTTTGCAAAATCGATCAAAACTATGATTGCTTTATGCTGCATTTCTATTGCATGGACGTTTCCATGATGTTTTGTGCTTAATTCGTGTTCAAAATCAAAATTATATTTTTGCAAATACTTGTATTAATATTATGCAGTATTATTTACTCTATTTATTCAAACAATATATATTATAATTAGGCACCAATGAGAAGTACCATATTATCAGATAAACCTCTTCTTTGTCTTAATATAGATTTGATAGAGGTCGCTGACTCTTTCTCAGTTTGGAGGTTCTTTGTTAATAACTTCATATCGACTTTAGACCATAATGTCAATATTTTAACACACTCTTGCTGCCATGTGTCACTCTTGTTAATGAGAATACCAACAGCTCTAAGATTCTCCACAGATGGAGGTGTTGATGAAAGAATATTAGAAAATCTGACTCTTCCTATATTGGAAAAATGAATTGATGTTTCAACGACAGAAGACAATATAGAGGACCTATGATTGACATCAAAAGTGTACGAAACAATGTGCCAGAAAGCCGTCTGAGCAATTCTGTGCCATGTTGTCGATGCCTTAAAGAGTTGATTCGTGGCTTCACCAGGAGCAGTGAAGAAAGGAGTTTTCATGAGCTTGTCAAGTTCGTGGATGGTGCAGTGATGGCATGCAACACGAATAATCTCTGATACATCTGTCCTTGACTCTAATATACTTGACATTCCTGAAATAACATCGATTATTTCTGGAACTAAAGGAATCGTCATTACAAATGTGTTAATAAGCGCTTGTGACTTCTCTTCTAGCATGTGTGTTGCTATATCTGTGATTTCTTGCGTATTTGTTGGATTATTAAAAATATAATATTGAAAGATCACAGGAAATGCGATACACATGTTTGCTACAATGCGAATATCAGACTGTAAGATGAGTGTTAGATCATCACTGTTATTTAATGGAAAAGTGAATTTTAATTTTCCAAATGTTGGTTCAAGCATTGGAATTAGTTGTGAAAGATCAACTGAATGACCTCTGTTCCACTTGAGCTTGTTCTGAATGACTGTTAACTCTTTCTTAAGATCGATTTGGGGAACTTCAGCTTCAACGTGTGGTAATTCAAGTCTCTTAAATCTCATCTTTTTATTTGTTCGTAACTGAGCCTTTGCAATACCTTGTGCAAAGATTGGGAACTCAATTGCAATAGTTTCAATAAAAGCAAGGAAAGTTGTTTGTGAAATTCTTTCATAATTGCGGATAACATTAATTAGAGTTAGGCAAATAATTTCGTCTTCTTTGTTTTCGCGATTGAATGTTAAATATTCGAGAGATAAAGATAGCAAAATATTGACGATTTCTAAGTTGTTGTCTGATGTGTGCAGCACATTGTATACAAATTGAGCACGTTCTTTTGGATCTTGGAAATTTGTTAAATTCAAACTCCATCTAATGCAGTCACAGAGGAATCCAGTTCGCTGATCTTTATCTAAATCACCGAGAAGTGATGTAACATTGTCTCCATTTGCTAATAGCATCTTTTCACAAAAAGTTGGAATATAACTTTGCAAAACCTGAGGTGCTGCTGGTTGAATTAAGAAGGGCTCGGAGAAGTGTTGAGGAACTGATATGTTAAAATCGAGTAATAAATCTGTGATTTTAAATCTCAATAATTCACGCGACATCTGTTCTTGTGTTGTTCTTGGAAGGATTTTAATGATGAAAAATCTTGCGTTTGCGCAATCATCAATGTTTGAACCTCTTTTAAAGATTCCTTTTGTAATTGCAGCATTTTGTGAATCTTCAGTAAATCTCATGCATTTCAATAAGAACAATTGCATCATTTCCTTAGACTGTGTGATATATTGATTCAATTCTGGTATCTTGTCTCGAAGAGCTGTGAAAAATGCAGGAGCTTCTTTATAAAAACAAGATAATTCCTTGAAAATTGACATGAAAAGATTTTTGAACGCATTTTCATACTTCTTAGAACAGTAATGGAGAAATTCTAATTGGTTTTCATGAATAACTTCTGGTGAGAGGTCGTTAAAGAATTTCTTGTTAATTTCGATAATAAAATTAGCAACTTTTTCAACGCTGTTCCCTATTGAATCACAATAGTTCGATAAATTGATGTTATTTACCAATAAAATATACATTGCTTTTTCTCCAATATCAAACATAGTTGTGGAGAATCTGTTCATCTTTTCCTGAACTGTCGAACGAAGACTGATAAGAGAATTTGCGTCTCCAACGCTTTTCGGTGTAACTTTAAAAAGCTCCCTTAATGTCATCTGACAAATGTCAAATTAATTGCTGTTACATGGCAAAATATTATCTATTGTAAATTATGAAGAGATAATTGGTTATTACATAACCCATAACCTCAGAATCTTAATTTCATTAGAGTTTTGGTAATACATTAGATATATCTAATTTCAAAAATATATTGTCAAAAATCTCTTCAACATTATGTAATTTAGATATGCAAGATGGAATCTTTGTAGCTGTGAAGCTATCTTATTCTTTTTCTGCTAAAATTTCTTAATTTTATTATATAACATTGATAATCATTAAAGCTGATATACATTGATTATATTCTAAATTTTGATCATTTCCCAATCTTGAATTCATAAATATGTGATCAAGAATTTTATAATTTGTGCTAATGATCGATATATCTAATGTATTTAATATTTACTATGCATGGCGTGTTTCCACACTATAAACTAATGAATTGGAAATATCCAATTAAAAAAATTATGTTAATGGAGCAGAGATATCAGCATTAGGGATCGACCTCTTCCTCGTCAAAAAGACAAGCAGAATTGTGAGGACAACCAATACTGCGTCAACAATCCAAACAATAATCTCTCTTGTAAATGTTGGTGCGCTAATAGGAACATTCTTTGCGAGTGTTTTGAGTGTATATCCAAGGCGATATCCAGCGATAGCGATTCTTAATTTGCATTGATATCTAACTTCAGAAAAGTATGATTCTTCTGGCCAACCATACATTGTTGTGTTATAACCGTACTTTTTGACGACTTCAAATGACTCGTCTGACCATGACTGTGGTAAGTATGATTTCAGATTTTTTGATAAATAATACGATTCAGGAAGATCGTTTGTAATCTTTGTGGCATTAATACCAAATTCTTTGCGATATTTTGGATACCATGGATTGAAAAGATTGAACATAAGTCCAGCAGAATCCCACAAAAAGTGAATATTCATGCAAGCAGAACCATAAATGCAGTTCAATTTGTATCCATTTCCACCAGCATCACCAGTTGGAAAGTCTTTATCGTCGTAAAGTGCAACATTATGGTGAGGAGTGTGGACATCTGCAATGAAGTGCAGTAAATTCCTGAGATGGAAGGCCCAAACCCATGGATCTGTTGTCGATTTATCATTGAGTGTCTTCCATGAGCTCTGTAAAACTGTTAAAATGTCGAATTTAGGAGATGGAATTGTGACATTGCTGCTTCTGATAATTGGTCTGTTTGTGAAGTGCCAAAGACCCATCGCCTGCATTTGGTAAGTATCCTTTAAGTCATCTTGCCATGTTGTCGCTTCTGTGAGTGTTTGTTTTGGTAAAGCGCCATAGGAAACGATTGCTTCGAGCTTCCTGCGCTCTGATGATGTCAACATGTTCTCTGCGATGCGTCCTATCATCATGTGTGAGTGCCCCCACCATGAGCAAGATTGCGAAATGAGCAAAGAAAACATTGAAAGTTAATGTAAAATCTTATGACAAGTAAATATTCTTAGATTGTTACATGGCAAAATAAATATAAGTGCAAAAAGTCATGAAAATTGATTTTACTTGTCAGATATATTGTAATTTGGTTTACGTGTCAAATATCGATGTATTTTCCAACTGTAATAAAATGAGTCGATTTTGACGGTTTTTTTATAGGTTTCGGATGTCTGATCAATGCCTGTCATGCGTGGAGTGACTTCTATTCAGCAAAAGCTGCCAGATCTCGCAGAATGACAACAAGTCCATTTCGGAGTCTTCCAACTATTACATTAGCTTTTGCGAATTTATTGTTATACCGAATTGTGCTGTAAACTACAGCTCAGCATCAGGAATGTGTCTCCTTACAGAGGATAGCTTGTTTTCAGAATGTTTTGGTTCTGAGAAAGGCGGCTCATTACTTTTCGAAAGCATTGGACAATGCGCCAGAATCGAATTTGTGACTTCAAATCAACTGTTAGTTATCAGCAAAGTCAAGGCATATATCGTTATGTTGATTTAATAAATAAGACAGTATATATCAAAACAAAATAATTTCGTCATCAATTCCTGATACAGGAAATGGAAGTTATTATGGAAGCAACAATTTTAAATTATTGAATGGAAAGATAAATGTAACTAATATTAATGTTTCATGTGCCAAAGCATACGGATATTCACTGTTTTGTGTAGCAGAGGTATATTTTAGTTCATACATACGATATTCGAACTTCGCAGATAATGAGTTTTCAAGCCCATATCATTCATTTAGTTACCTAAGAAGTACTGCCCCTACAACAAGATTTGAGGTTGGATCATGCAACATTGTCAATAACACAGGAAGCAATACCATCGTATTGTCCATCAACTTAACTGTCACTATTAAAAACAGCAATTTTATGAAGAATAGTGGATATAATAACATATTTGATTGTAGTGTCAAAGGGAAAATGACTATTAATCAATGCTATGTAGACAACATGAAAAGTCCCAATGGAACAGTGATAGTTCAGAGTTCGCTCGTTAAGCAGACAGATTTAAGACTTTCGTTTTATTCTACATATGAATGTGAAGCGCAAATCCCTATAAAGATCAAAAACATTGAGAATATCGTTATAAGAAGCAAAATTAAAGGCCATTGCTGCTTCTCAAGCAAACATTATTCTCTTCTTCATATTCTTTCATTATCTTCTTAGATTAAAAATTCATCTCTTTTCCTATATTAACATTTTGAAATTTATAATTACAGAATGAAAATTGAAAGCAAGAAGGATTTAACCTTTCAATGAGTCAAAACTTCTTACATGGAGTCACTGACGATTAGATAACATATTACATGGAGTCACTGACGTTTCGCATCACATCATGATGGGATGAACTTTTACAAAAACAACAATGTTTGTATTCCATTATGGCCCTGAACACGAAATAGGTCCAATCCAAGGTGATCTAGCAGAAGTCACTGTTCGCGCAATAGGAAAGAGGTACAGGGGAATAATACATATCAAAGATTCAAGAAGTGAAGGAAATTGTCATACAAGGAGTGGATATAATGTTGGACCCTTCTATAAAGCGAATGAGAGCTTCGGTGACGAAACGTGTTGGAAGAGCATTATAAATGTAATTAATATTGAGGATCCAACAAAATTTATCTATGATGTAGAAATGAACTAAATATTTCCTATTTCTGATCGATATACGTGATGATGGACTTAATAGTCTCTGGATATAGTTTGACTAAGTCTATTTTTTCGACTGATGTTGCTTTGATTAACTCTGGCTGGTATTGTTTGATTATTTGAAGAATTCTGGTGTTTTTATGTGGATCGCTCATATTCTGCATCTTGAACACCAAAGTTTGTAACGGACTTTGAATTATTGGCGGATTTTGCATTAATTTTGATAATTTCAACTTGTAGCGCAGAATGGTATCACTCCAGTGATCGACACCGTGCTGCTTGAGTAAATAGTTCAACTTACTATTCAGATCTTTTCGGATTGAGTCATCAAAATCATCATTAATGTGTATATTATTGAAGAGGTTTCTCATATCTGCCAGCCATGAATCAATGTCGTGGTATTTATTTTGTAAAACATCGCTTTTAATCTGTGCGTAATTTTTTATTTTTGCTTTTGATCGTGATTTGGTTGGCTTTGGCGCTTTCGTTATCAACACAAAAGACACAATCGGCGATTCTTCCATCTTTTGAGTGATATCAGTGAGAATTTTCGAAACTTCCATTATAAAGAATGACAGTTTATATGTCAAATCATTGTTTTATTTGTCATTTTTGATTATTTACATGACAATTTTTGGATTAACATGACAAATTTTTTTATTCCTGGCATTCTCTGTTTAACGGTTAATTATTTCAAGGTGGGAATACCTCACTTCAGTAGTAATTCATGAATATATAGCTCCTATAGGATGAATATATTCTGAATCGAAATCATATATTCATCAAAGAACTTCAAAACTCATTTATCTGTTTGGACTATAATGCTTCAGAAGGTATCAACTTTAATAAGCGATCCTTATGTTTCTAGCATCTAATGATGAGATTTTCATATTCAATAAGAATTTATATGTGATTATATGTGCATTAAGAATTAGAGTTCATGTTAAAAACATATAATTAAGATGATAATTGATGAACTTTTGATTATATTTTTATCTTACAAATTGAATATGATGAATAATGATTATTAAACCATACGGTTTTAAAATCGAATTCAGATCATGTTTTAGCTGAGGCTTTTCTTGATAAAAACATCAGATATCAATATTTTGGAACTGATTGAATATCTGTTGTAATATGACAGAAACTCAATACAAAAGCGGTAAATGCATTCCAATGCTGAAAACATGAATACTGGCAACGAGCAAACTGATGATAGATGAAGGGGTGAATTTTGTTGTAAAACGGAAGAATATCAACTATTAGAAATTGGATGCAGATTCTGTATTTAACTGTTTCAAGTTTCGGCATTATCAATTTTGAAAAGTGTCGAAAAATTGCAAAATCGAATCTCATTAGAACAAAATAGATATTAAAATTATCGAGAAATAAATTTGTGAAATAAAAAATTCAGCTCTGAAAAGCTATCAAATAATTGATACTTAGGAATTGTTATTGTATCCGGATACAAGAGAAAAAACATTAAAATTAAGTTTTCGGAGGAATTGAATGTGTAACCGTTATAATCTTTCCAAAAATGCAAGAGATACATGATTGTATTCGATTTTTGTTAATTTAATTTTTCATTTTTCTTCTCAAAAAATAAACAAAAAAATGGCATCAAAAATAACCTTGTTGAAAGTCGCGATTTTTTCTAGAACTATCATAAAAGAGGCATAAGTATCGATAAAACATATGCCTCTGTCTTTTGGAAGCTATTGGTGCATCTTATTCAAGAATATTTTAAATATTTAAAATTATTGCATCATATCAATGCTATATCTGATTGAACACAATTAAATCTCTAGCCTATGTATACATATTTTTAAAATTTAAGTATCAAACACATATTTCGAAAGTCATATTAAAATTATCTAAGTGACGTAGAGTGTATACTATGTGTTTTACAATTGAAACAGATGAAGCACAGAAAATAATTCCGATATCCGCTACGAATAGTTCGCCTTCTTGTCTAAAAGTATTAGTTCTAGAAAAAATCGCGACTTTCAACGAGGTTATTTTTTCCCAAAAAAAATCGTAATAAAAATATACAATACAGATTGTTTATTTATATTTTCATGCTCATAAAGAATGGAGTTTAATGGAATAAAAAACTGTATTGGAATAAAGGTGACTTTATGAAAATAAAGTGAATTTGGAATCAAACCCTACTTTGGAATAACCGCTAATTTGGAATAATGACGGTTATTCAATATGTCAAAAATAGACCGCAAAGTGACAATAATGGAATACCCGAATTATTTGGAATCGCCGAATATTTGGATATGTGAATAATGCTCTCAAAATTCGGAATCAACTTCGATATTGGAATTAGGAATAGTGGATAATAATGGAATCAAAAATACTTTGGAATAACCGACAGGCAGTTGGAATAATAAACACCTTATCCTCAATTCCAATTCAAATTGAGATAGCATTATCATCCAGAATTTGTGGTAAAAAGGAAAAAGGAAAGACTACCGCGAGTCAAACCAGCAAACCTCTTCATTAAAGCTTGGAATGTTTTTCCAACTGAGCTATGAGGCGAAGCAATTTTTCTCAATCTATTTCAGGTATTTAATCGCACGCTAAATATATGGAATCTCCGGATCTTCAAAATCGATGTGCACTTCAAATATAGAGCATATACAATAACAATGATTAAAAAATCGAAAAGTTAGAAGTGATTTATTCTGAAATCTTTTCATTTTAAAGCAAAACTTCATTTTCAATCGATAGCATTCATTGGCTGTCGTCTTGCATATATCATAGCACGCATCAATGTATTCTCTATTCAACAAAAACGTGTAATCAAAGTGGAAGAATAACTGACATGTAAACAAGCTCGATGTCAGCTAACAACTTCATAATAAGTTGCTATATAATAGAGACCTTGAGGTTGATTCCTAATTCCATTATTCCACTTTTGATTCCAATTCCGAATTCATTTTGATTCCAAAAAACTCGATTATTGCTTTATTGTCACTTTTCGACCTATTTTTGGCATATTGAATAACCGTCATTATTCCAAATTGGCGGTTATTCCAAAGTAGGGTTTGATTCCAAATTCACTTTATTCACATAAAGTCACCTTTATTCCAATACAGTTTTTTATTCCATTAAACTCCAATCTATTGGATTTTATTGTTTAATCTATACACCATAAGTATTTAAATTTATTCAATCAGAAGCAAACACATAAAATTTAGTTTCAATGGTTATTAATGCACGTTATTGATATTTATAATTTCGATCTAAGAGCCACTTATTGATGTATAATTTTCAACGTCGAAAAAGGAAACTCAAATTTTTTGTTTTCTTCAAAAAATGAAAATATTCTTTTTCGAAAAGTGATTCAAATCCATATGTTGATATATAATTTGTTATTAAAATTTTGAATTCATTATCAAATATTTGTGAATATGAAGCAGAAAACAAAAAAAATGTTATTCTCACTATTCGCTTTCTCTTTGAGTCTTGATTTGTCATCCTTCTCATTCAATGGCGAGTTGAAGAGCGGTGTCTGCATGCAGTCCAATCCGTGCATTTTCTTTATTCCAGGAAACGCAATTGGATATTCTTACATGATTATTTATGATTTGAACGATGATTATGATGTTAAATACTCATTCGAGAATAACCAAGACACCATGAACGCTCCAACATGGAAACCTGTTGCTAGAAGTGATTATGATAAAATTTGGGTTTCGAAAAATCCGATTTCTATCATGGTTACACCAAAAAGATGGTTGCTTCTTGGTAATGCTGTCAATGCTAGAGCTGGTTATACTAATGATAACTGGTGTCCAGATGGAACAATTCTCTTCACAGCTGTATCACACAACCTTAACTACTACATGGAAGTATTGGAACTTGATCGTCCTGCAAGTGTTTGTGTTAACTATGTTCACAAAACTTCAACAAGCACAATTACAAACAATCTGAGTCCTGACGGAACTGTAGAGTGGTATGGCCTCACACCGCCATTCTACAAACAAATATCTCAAGGCAGAGCTCAGGACTTAAGTTGTGACGTAGGATCTCCAATTCAACTCAAGATTTCGACAGGTTCATCAATGAATAATTTAGAATTTAACTTTAGAAATGGTCGAGGACAAACAGGATATGAATGCTTCATGGGAGTTCCTCTTGATAAATATGTTCCACGAGCAAAGAGATCACCATTTCCATCTCCTGCTATCACACCATCCACAACACCATCAACAACAACATATCGATTGGAATGATACTAGCACTGATCATCTGCTGCTTATCGTGCATCAACTTTTGCAGAGCTGTTAGGAGAGCAAAAATCGGAGGTCTATATGAAGAAGAAGATGTTAGTGATCTTTCATTGTCTTCGAGTGCATTCTTCTCATATGATGTTTTCACAGAAGAAAACCAGAACTTTAACATAGCATAATAAAATATTTGTTTGTATGTTTACTTAGATAATATAATATATTAAATATCATCAAGCATCAAATGCCAACTCTGAGATTCACTCTCAGGTTGCTTTGGTGGTTCTTCTTCAGCCAACTTCTCTGGGCTTGAGTCAGGGGAAGATGTCGATGAAGTCGCTGGAGAAGAAGATTGCGATGAACTTGATGAGTCTTGCCAGTACTGGATATACATTGGGTAGAGCTCTCCTTTGTATTTCGTATTGTTCAATGCACGAATTGCATCGGAAGCACACTCAATGGTCTCATACTTTATCATGAATCCTCTTAAATTACCTTTCTTTCCTTTGATTTTGATCTTTTCGATGTTTCCGAAATTCGAGAACAGTTTCCTCACTTCCTTGATAGGCGTAGTGACCTTTATACCACGGACAAAGATCCATTGGGACTCTTCTCCGTAACTTTCGCTAGAATCGGTTTCTCTGCAAACCAAAGTGTGGCCCTGTACCACGTATCCATTCAGGGCATTGGCTGCTGCCAGGGCACTCGATGAAGGACTAATCCTTATAAATCCGTAGCATTTTGACTTTGAAGTCTTCAAGTCGATCATTATCTTCGCAGAGACAACAGTTCCAAAGGGTTTGCCGAGTTCCTCCAAGTCCCTCTTCTGGAAGGAAGGAGGGAGGTCTGCTATGTACAAGTTAATGCTGTCGTTCGTCATCAGGATGATAATAAACAACCGCAGTGACTCCATGTAAGTTCGCATCAACTTTTTTCATTTTTCTTAAACTACAGCACCACCATAATGTGTGTTATCATTCTTCCAATATAACTTATATCTGATTTTCGAGATTTCAATTCATCAAAAAATAATCTCATTTATTTCCCAATTTTAATCATAAATTCATAAACAACATAGATAATCATAACTATGATAAAGATTGTTTTTGGTTTGGATTATTATGCAAAAATTTGACATGTAAAATAAAATTTTTGCCTGTCAAGAAACACAATCATGGATATAGAATCCTTAATGATGCCAAGGTTAGAGAAGAAAGAGGGCAAAATTCTTGGCGAAAAGTATAGGATAGTATCCCAGTATAACGTTGGCATATCATCAAACGTGTATAGATGCGTTAATATCACAGATAACACAGAAGTCGCGGTTAAATGCTTTAGATACGGCGATTTGCACGAAGCAGCTGCAAACAAGGCTGTGCAACTCTACCAGGAGTTATTTAGGAAGCCAGAAGCAGAAAACTATTTTTGCAAGATTATCGAATTTTTCATTCACGAAGGACACTACTGCATCGTAATGCAACGATATGGCACTAATCTCTACAATGTAATGCAATATCATCGCTTTCATGGTTGGAGATCAGAAGTTATTCGACAAATACTTTATCAATTGATTCAGTCGCTCAAAATACTTAAGTCCGTTGGAAGGCTCCACGGCGATATCAAATTGGAGAACATTTTGATTCATCCTGACATCAAACTCACAGAAAAGGACATCTTCATTGATCAAGGCACAGACCAGCCAAAAGAGTTACAGATCAAGTTAATAGATATGGAAGCTACACATAACTTCTACAGCTGGGGATTTGGTCATGTCACAACTATTTATTATCGAGCACCTGAGATTATGCTTGGATTACCGTGGGGAAAGGAGATAGATATCTGGGCTCTCGGCTGTTTAGCGCTTGAATTAGCATTTGGAAAGATTCCATTTGGATTTGCACAAGAATCTTCATATTTATTTGCCGTTCAGCACACGATAGGAATGATTCCTCAAAGCATGTCGAACCATTGTTCTGTACCAGCAATATCAAAGTTATTTGACCATGGATATATTAATCCTAAATTCATTGATAAAGAACACTACGAACAGATACTCGCACAGAATCCTCTCTATAAGCTTGAAATTGATCCTGATCTTCACAATTTAATTCTCAAATTATTGACAATTGATCCTTTCCAGAGGCCAACACTTGAAGACATATTAGAGCATCCATTCATAACGACAGTCAATCAGTGATAAAACGGAAATTTCTCATTGATTTTCGAAATATTTCATCATCTTTCATGAAACTATGAAACATGGTGAGCACATATTTGTCAGATTCTATATTTTGAAGGAAATGCATTTTGAAAAATTTAATTTTGCTGTCACTTTTCATAATGCAAAAAGTTAAAAAGCAGCAAAAACAAATTCTGCAAACAGGAGCCATATACAAAATTCCTAAAGCAAAAGAATTTGATGACACAGAACTCATTAGTGAGATCAAAACTCTTTACAAGGCCAACAAAATTTTATTTGGAATTAATTCCGTTTTGAAATCGTCCATTATGAATTCTGTTAAATGCATCATCATTCCGCAGAATGAAAATTTCGATAATGCCATTCAAGCTGTTTTATCTGTCGCGGCAACATATTCAATTCCGATTTTAGCCCTCAAAATCCCTGCAAATCAACTTGCAAAGGAATTTTGTTTGAATAGATTATCTGTTTTAGGTGTTACAGATGAAATTCCAGAAAAATATAAATCTTCAACAACAACTCTTCAAGAATATGAAGGATTACCACCAACATTCGTTGAGATTGATACTTATGTTGTCAAACCTAAGAAATAATTCAACATTTATTTCTATTTTTTCATTCTTTTTATATTATTCGATTTATATATTAATTGTATTTTAATAAAGTATTGTTTGTTTATACTTTTATCAATATTGTGGATGAATTACCATGTTTTAAATGAGATTAATAGTGGATCAACATTATTCTTTTATGAGATGAATTCTATTTGTTAAAGTAAAGAACAGATGATTTAATATGAATGCATACATTTATATATTCAAGATAGGAAATAACAAATAAAATTTCATATTATTTTTACTAAAACAAACATATTGAACTAAAACCAATATTACATGATAGCCTCTTGGACGGCCTTTCTTTCATCCTCGATGACTTTGTTCATGATCAACTCTATGCGCTCATTTTGTGTGTAAGGTTTCCTCCTTGATTTCAAGATCGCTCTTTGTTGTTCTGGAATTGCGTTTTCATCGAGACCAAGTGTGTTGAGATCCTGGTATGGGAAGTCATTGGCAACAATGCTTGGAGTGTTGGCAATAGTCTTCCAGAACTCGATGAGAGGAATCTTTTCATTTTCATCAACTGGTGAAGGATTAGAGCCATCGCAGGCGATTTCTTCAAGATTAGTGAACAGAGGAATTCTCGCCATTAAGTTTGTCATTCCTTTGTTACCAATACCGCAGTTCCTGATAATAATTCTTGTAATGGATTCTCTGAAAGCGAGATATCTGAACAGAAGATCGGATAAATCTTCACCTAAGTGGAGTGTGAAATCAATTCCTTTGATTGTCTTAACTTGTTGAAGAACAGAAACAATCTCGCGTGTGAAAACATTTGGATCGGGACATGAAATGTTTTCCAGAGAGACCTGTGTGAGTTTCTTCTGTGTTCTGATGAATCTGCAGATTTCCTGGACACCAACAACCGGAAGATAAATGTCGGACAAGTTGATCTCAAGGATATTTGATTGAATGTGTCGATTATGTTCTTTTTCGCATGCATCAAGATAAACTTTGAAGATTTCGAACTCTGATTCTGTAATTTTCAGCTTTGCAGCGTTAAGAATGAATGGATTCTTAACTTGTTCCCTGCAAATGGAAAGCATGAATGTTGTGAATGATTCTGCGATAAACTCTGATTCGCTGATATCGATCAAAACGAGGCCAGCAGGAAGTTTAAGTGTTGGATCAACAGGCGTCGTGAAGCTGAGCTTCTGTAACTTCAATGAACGCATCAAAGGCCTTGTCTTGCAGAGAGCAGCAAACAACTGACTTCCTTCGATGTTGATGTTCCTGAAAACAAATGTGTTGAGAGGCATATCAGCAATGAGTATCGTGAAATCATCGAATGGGAAGTTCCTGAATCTTATATCAACAAACTGCAGTGTGTCTGTTCTGTATGCCATTGGGGAGTCTTTGATTGCCTGAATGATGCGTGCAGCATCCTTTTCGTTGTAAGAACGTCTTGCAATCGCAATTTCTTCAGGTGGAGAAGCAAAGTTGCTTGAAGCAGCAAGGAAATTGCAAACAGTATCGGCACAGCAGTTAACGAAGTGCCAGCGAGTGACTATTGTGTTTGATCCATCAAATGCGAACTTTGGTTTGATCTTTGGCATGTAATTAACAAAAACGATTAATTTGATTGAGATTGAAGCTTTCATGAGTCTATTTAAGAATGTCTCCATTCCATCGAACGCACAATTCTTGAAAACAACTGTGTCGATGACTGATTCCATTCCAACGGCTGTTCCAAACGCTCCCGCGTAATATGAAGGTGAAAACTTTCTTCCGAGACATAAAACTTTCTCCCCGTTCCACTTGTACTTAAAGTAGTTTGCAGCAGTGAGCATCTTTCCCCATTGCACTTCTGAGTGTGCAAATGCAATTGCTTTCTTCAATAAGCTATTTTTAGGTATTTTTGTCGGTCTTTCAAGAACCTTACCTTCGAGCATCTCAAATACCGGGAATGGCATCGTATTTATGCCGTAAAATATTTCGCTGATAATTCTGTGAAGTAAAATTGTGAATGTTTCAGTACCTTTGAATTCAAGACTAAGTCTTCTTTCTTCGTATGGATTCATATCAATTTGCAGGTGATTTTCACCGTTTTCATTTAACAAAGGCACTTCATCAACCTCATTATTGCCTTTTTGTTCGTTGTGGATGACTTCGGCCACTGTTTGGTATGTTAAAATGATACGATTTGCGAGTTGTTGAATTTTTGTGAACTTGAATAAATTATGATGACCGCGAAGAATGTAACTACGAAGCAGCCTGTCCCTAAAAATATACAAAGCGCCTCGCGTGAGCATCATCACGCCAGATTTTTCCATTGATGATTTTGAATCTCTGTAGATACATCTTGAGAGCCACAGAGGTTGCTCAATGAGGCCCCAGGTATGCTGAGAAAAGATTCTCACTTTATCGCCCTTCCATGATAAATAAATGAGACCTGTTGGAATATCTTCGTCAGTCATTTGAATGAAAAGTGCGAAATATCTTGGTATTGAAAAGGTTTTAGAACAAAATAATTGTTGAAATAGACTCAGATAATGCTTTTCTTTACCTGTATTAACTTTTACAGATAATTATTAATGAAATTTTTTGAATTTTTCTATCATCCTTTTCTAATCATAGAAATCATATTGCCTTAAGTATCATAAACTAATTCTAGAGTAATAATCCATAATTCCACACTTGATTTATATTTGAAAATATAACACTATAAAAGATATTTTGAAGAAAAACAATAAACAAAAACTTATTCGCTTGATGTTTCTAACTGATTCATTAAGTATGGAGACATGTTTTCGTTTAAATATTTCAAGAAATAGCGAAATCATTGAATTATAGTTGAACACAATGAAATTTTGTTTCTTATATCAATGCAATGATATTGTCGAATTGTCATCCTTAGAAAAGTAAATCTAACTTTTGAACAAAAACCTTTGACTAAAAGAACATTAAGAGTAACATAAACTGACAACAGATAAGAAAGCAACATCAGTAGTTCAATGAAATTCATGGAAAATGAGATATTTTTTCTTCAAAACTTATTATCGATAATGATATCTCATAATTGTGCCGTGATTTATAGTGAACTTTGAGATCATAACAATGGTTCAATTATAGATAAATTCAAACAAAATTTTATTCTTCTGGTTTTTCTTCCTGAACTAAATGTGGCTCAACGCAATACCTCATCCAGAACGGAAGCCTCTTGTCAGATGTACTCTTCCACAACGGAATTCCGTTAGAGTTCGTTGCCATTACAGGAATCTTATTCTCTCTTAATGAAAGAACCATTGACTTAAGGGCATTGCGTGTATGAATATATGATGATTCATTAATCTTAGGAAGGAAGTTAGAGATGATTAATCGAGGAGCTCCCATCGAAATATTGAATGAAACTGGGAAGTACAATGAAGGCCGTTTTGATAACTCTTTGGCCTTTTCCTTAAAGGATACTTTACCAAATCTTTCTGTTATTTGTAATGTTTTTCCGTCAATCAAATAAACTTCATCATTGCTATTTCTTACTAACATATCTGTATTATGACCCAGACGCTGAATCTCATCAGCTGCAACTGATGGTTCAATAGTACAAACTTCTTTGTTTTTAACGAATTTTCGAAGATATCCTTTTGTATCGCAAATATGGTATGTGGAAGTGTCTGTAGTATCATTTGTGGCCGAAATTATCGGCATTCCAAAGTCGTATTGTGGATTTTCAACCTGATAATAATCGTGAATTGTTCCATCCGCTAAAATAGAAACTAGTGTATCATTGCTACATGATATATCTATTGGAAATGCTGTGTTTGTATACTTTCTAATGGTCTTCCACGTTCTTTTGTCGATATGATAAATTTCACCGTCAAGATAGCCCGCACAAATATCGTTTCCTTCTATGGATAACACTTTTATGCACGAATCGTGTGCAAAAGTGTGGTGAAGAACTTTTTCCTCATTTCTGGAATCATAATAAGAAATTGTGCCATTTGCTTCACCAGCAATTAATAGGCCATCGATATATTTCACGCAGTGGACGGAAGTTTCTGTATGAATGCTTGAAAAATGTTTTATGTGGGATTCTGTAATATGATATTTCGAGACTTTTGCCTCTGAAGAAGCGGTGTATAGAGTGTGATCTTTGATGCACATCGCTAGTATATAGTCATTGTGTAAATATCTCTGTATTATATTCGATTCTTCTAAGTTTTGAAGTTTATCTTTAGGAATAACAGCAACACTGCCATCATAAGAACACGTTACAATGTATTTCTGTGCAGTTTGCACTGACGAAATCCATGAATTGTGGAGACTTATTGTCTTTTTTATTTGATAATTTCCAGGATCAACGACAAACAATCTGCCATCACGTGAGCCGCAGTAAAGGTCCCCATCCATCCACAGCGTTTGAAAAGGACGCATTTGGTGCTCTCCTAGTTCAGGCAGATTAATCTGTAAAATTTCATTCATTTTGACAAATTTTTATATCAAAAGTTGCTTCACAAAGGCATTGCTTGGAATTCCCACTATGTTTCAATATGAAAATCTAATAATTATCAATATATCAAAGCCAAAATCTCTCGATTTCATCTTCATATATTTGTCAATTATTGAGCCCATCATTTGGGCATTATAACCCAATGCATAACATTAGATGTTAGATTTTAATATCCCAAATCTCTAGGATCTGAATGAAATATCAACTTCATACTTGAGGCATCATCCTTTTTAGACATACTCTATGGATTGGCAGCCTCTAAAGTACTAATTTACTGTTTATTTGTCGAGTTCAAGAAGACCAAAACCATATTTCAGAAAAATTATCTTGAATTTATAAATTTCGTCTTAAGATCCAAAATCGAAATGATGGAGCGAAAATAACAAGTAGATTTTAAATGATAATACATAGGCAATATATTCCAAATATCGATCGATCGACTAATTAATCTCAAGTGAATTAAAAAGGTGTCAACCAAAAACGGTTTTGTTCGACCATTTCTCATAATGGAAGCAGTACTCGAGAACGGACTTCACCAGATCAACCTTTCCGGCAGCGTTGCCAAGGGTGTCAAGTGCACAATCAAGGCCATTCTCAAGGGCAAGGCTCGCCTTGTCTTGTTGGCCGAAGATTGCGAGAACAAGGATTACAAGAACCTTGTCACAGGACTTTGCAAGAAGCACAACGTTAGGCTTCAATCTGTTGAAAAGAAGGAACTTTTAGGCCGCGCCCTTGGTCTCACACACTTCAAAGCTGATGGCTCTGTCCGCCGTCAAATGAATTGTGGTGCTTGTGCGATCATCAAATACGGCTCTGTTGATACTCAGGATTTAACTGACTTCCGTCAGGCTTTCGATCCTGCAGTGGAAGAGCATGCATAAAGATGACCTATTGTTTTAACGCACACCAAGTATTCAACACTCCCATGGATACTTTCTTTTTCTTTTTTTGCGGATATTTTTCATCTGTGAATTTTTTTAGTTCTTTTATTAAGAAAGAACCACAACCACGTGTCCGACTAGGCTCTGGATCAATTATCAATACTACAGGTAATTGTTCTGGATATTATTCTGACCCTGCAATCATTTCGTTGAAATTACTTAGAGATTCGATCAAGAAGTTATGTTTTCTACATATTGTGTATCCTTGTGTTTATTTTGAAGTTCAATTTCAATTAAGCATATTCAATTGCTACTTTGACCTATTTTAGAATAGATAGGAAACGAATATTTGTTACAAGCAAGTTCGTTTACTGGAAGATTGCTTGTTTCTGATTTATCTTCAAAGTTGATGCGATTCTTCATCAATGCTTTTTCTATTCAATGTTGAGCCTGAGTGATTGGGACATCGTTGTTTGCCAATTTGAATCAAAAGCTTTTTTGTAAAATATATGATTTTGTACAGAGTTGTATTTGAGGCTTACAGTAAAACAAATATTCATTGCTATGAGTTGTGTAATAAAAATGTTCATTTCGTAGTGCTCATTTCAACATAGAAATTTTTGTTTTTTCGGCCATTTATGAACCACAAGCGATAACTCTCATGCCATTATTCAGCCAAATGTAGCTATCTTATCTTCCAAAGCCGAGGCGATAATGTCGATGTTTTTATTTTTGCATATCTTATTAACAACATTTTGCAGGATTTCTCTTCCGTTAGAAATTGCGTTGCTTCAAACCATACAAAACCAAATCCATTCAGAAGGAAATATATTCTAAGGACGATAAACAAAAAACATAAATGAGCGAGAAACATGCTGGTTCATATTCGGGAACGCTTAAGAAGAAGGGAAACTTCTTCGGAATATGGAACAGTTGCTTCTGCGAAGTGACCACCAATGAATTCATCGTCTACAAGAATTACGAATCGAAAATTATCGAAAAAAGAATCCAAATCAGCGCAGAGACCACCGCAGTTCCACTGGATGACGACAAAAAGAAATTCAAGATCGACACTCCTGGCTCAAACGCTTTTGTTTTTCTCGCTGAATCCGAAGAATCGACAATGGAGTGGATTCTTGCGATAAAATCACAAGCAATCAACGATAGAACGACAACAATTGACGATTTTAATATTATAGCCGTTCTCGGACGTGGATATTACGGTAAAGTTATGTTAGTCCAGAAAAAGGGCTCTAAAGCGCTTTTCGCTATCAAATCCATTCATAAAGCACGTCTTGTGCAGACGAAGAAGGTACACACGGTCTTTTCTGAGCGAAACATTCTTGTCAAAATCAAACATCCTTTCATTGTCTCACTTTCATTTGCATTTCAGTCGGTTTCCAAGTTCTACCTCGGGATGGAATACATTCCTGGTGGTGAACTCTTCAGGTATTTGTCTAAAAGAGGCAAATTAGAAATGGTTGAGGTTAGATTCTACGCAGCTGAAATTGGTTTAGCACTTTCACATCTCCACAGCATGGGCATCGTGTATCGCGATCTCAAACCAGAAAATATTCTTTTGGACGAAAATGGCCATATTAAATTGACCGATTTCGGCCTTGCCAAGGATATGTCCTTCGATTCTTCGACATCTACATTCTGCGGCACAGTTGAGTATCTCGCTCCTGAAATCGTAAAGAGAGAACCATACGGAATGGCAATAGACTGGTGGTCATATGGCTGCTTGATCTACGAGTTCATTTTCGGCAGGACTCCATTCTATGATGAAAACAGAGCAAGAATATTCATGAAGATCCCAGCTGATAGTCCATATTTCCCTGGCGACTTCGATCCAAATATCTCAGATTTCATCAACCAGCTCCTTACAAAGGAACCAGAGCAGCGTGCAACATTCGACACACTCAAGGATCATCCTTTCTGGGAGGGAATGAACTTCGACGAAGTCCTCGCAAAGAACGTTCAGCCGTTGTACGTACCACCAATCGATGACAGGTACAACCCAGAGAACTTCGATTCTGCATTCACCAGAGAAACTCCATGCGATTCAATCGCGACGCCAGCTGTTGACGGAACCACAAAGTTCAACGGATTTAGCTTCGTCGGAAACATGGATAGTGGCAAGGACAGCTCTGAATCGAAGCTTCCTCCAATTCCTACTTTCCAGTAGGAGTGTATAATTGTAAATGATGTTGTTTTAATTATTTATTTTACTTTTTTACGTTTTGTTTATATATTTGGTAAACACTATAAGAAATCAATTTTGTAAAGTGATCTTTTAACACATGATAGATAATCACATGCATATTATGTTTGTCTATTAAAGAATCGAAGAGAATGACAAAATGATGAAGTTTTATGATGCAGAAATGCGCGAGGAAAATCATAAAAAAATTTATTTTTCATGGCGTTTCCTTCGACTGTCGTCGCTGTGTCAATTATAGGACCTGACAGAAGCCCGATCTACATTAAAAAGTGTGACTCGGAGAAGGATTCCCTTGATGTAGAAGCGACTCTTTTCGAGTCAATCCAAGTTATCGATTCTCTTCCGACAAAGCCTTACGTTCGTTCATCCGACAGATTGATCGCGAGATGCCACAAAACAGATAAATTCACTTTATGGGCGTATCGAGCGAGTTTGAATTATATTGTTGTCTTAATAACGCCTTCTAGTTTAATCTTCAACGAAAAAACCATTCTCAAATTTATGGAAAAGATCAAGGACGCGATGTTTCAAGCTTTCACTGATCCTTTCTACAATTCTTTCTCTCCTTTGGTTTCAACAAAGTTTGACAATACTGTTTTGGAGCTTGCTGAGACAGTTAAAGCACAGGCTGCTCCTGCAGCACCAGTGTAATTTAATTCTTCGATTTTTATTTTTTATGATAAAATATTTTTGTTCTTTTGTCAGCCAATACACACAATTACGTGCTTTATATTACTGAATTACGTAATTGACAATTTTCAAATGTTATTTTTTTAAATCTTATTATGAAAAGTAAGTATAGCAAAATTTGGCCAAATTGAGGGAAATAATGTGAGTATTTGAGATTACCCTACTTTTCCTCCTTTTAGACCGCTCATGAAAACAAAAAACGGGTTGAATTTTTTTCCTGTTGACTTTTTTGAGTTTTGTAATCATATCATGATTAAGTAATACTTTGCTAAGATCATGAAACAGATTGTACCACTAGAATCAGCACCACCAAAAAGCATGTAAATGTTTCATCAAATTCGTCTAGGAAGGGGGTTTACTCGTTAAAAATCGCAAAACTCAAAAAGGTCAACAAAAAAAAGTAGAGCCAAAAAAACGTAATTTTTCAGATATGGATGAGAGTTTTTTGATTATAAATCAGCCAAAATTATAGAAAGGTATTGTGTCTATAAAAATATTAATTTGTTTTTTCTAATAGACGATTTTTGGGCAGAAAAACAGAAAAAAGGCAAAAATTCTTTGGTCTAAAAGTAGGGTATTAGAAAATATTATATATCATTGTGACTTTTAGAATATAAGGTACTGAGCTATATGCATTTGATTATATATAGAGAAATAAGATAGGTGTCAAAAATATAATTTTCAATCTTTTGAATATTGAGCGAAATGGCTCAAAAGGTAGAAATTTAGATAGCCTATGCGTTGTATATAAGATATTCAATTTGGTTTCAAATGAGAAAAAATAAGAAAAATTAAATGAAAGTCGCGTTTGTTCAAATAGATAAAATTTTCGGACTGAAGGATCCACCGAAAGACGAAGGGATGTTCCAGGTATACGCCAACCTTCTGCCTCGCGAAGATGGCTCCACAGTCAAGTTTAAAGGCTCATTCGAGTTAACAAGCGATATTACGTGGAATTTCTTATACGAAGATCAATCAAAGTCAGCGATAAGCATCATCCTGCAAAAAGTTCATCGATCTGAGGAAGTTGGAAGAGTGACTCTTCCATTAAGTTGGTTTCCGAAGAACGCTGTTGTTAAAGAAACGTACCCTATGATATCGCCAATGACATCAACACACATTGCGGATGCTATTGTCAAAGTTCATATATCAGAAAATGGTGAATGTCCATTTACAGCACCAGAAGGCAATCTTTTGGTCAGGCTAGCGCGCGGAAGTAAAGAAAAACAACGAAATAATCAAAATACACAACTAATAAATCCGAACACTATGAATAAACCTTCAGGAGCTCCAGGAAAGTCTCCAGCACCATCGGGATACAATACACCAAACACTGGCGCGATGCCTTCTCAACAATTCATAGATCCAAGGATGCAGCCTTATCCACAGCCATATCCATATTATCCAAACTACCCACAGCCACAGGGCGATGGAAAGACAAAAATGAAACCACAGAGCCAACCAATTATTTTACCTCCAAATGCAATACCATATCCTCCTCCAGGATTTATTCCAGTTTCTGGACCATTTCTATATCCTCCTGCTGCACCATCTGGACCTGGTTCTATGCCTCCAAACGTTGCTTTTGTACCATATCCTTATCCTCCATACAGACAGGGCTTCGTTATGCCTGTGCCACAACCAGGATATCCATATATGCAGCCTCCTCCACAGCCCCAGAATCCACGAAAGCCTGCACAACCTGCTCCGAAGAAATCGGAAAAATAATATTGTATTTTTCCTTGTTATATTTGTTATTTTTGTAAAGAGTTCATATATGTTAATTTCCCAACAGTATATAAATGATAGGATGTATTTGTTATGCTGATATCAAATTTCTGAATAATTTATCGATCAATCATCAATTTTTATTTTATATTTATCTTCAATAATATACACATAGATCAGAAATTTGATTTTTAAAATCATTATATTTATTGACAAGTAATTATTTACGTGTCATAATTGTAATGCTTGCTTCTCTTTTGTGTTTCAAAGTCAAACTGGATCTCGATAACTATCTAAGTTACACGAGCCCAGAGAACAAAATTCCATTGGTGGTCATGTTTCACATGGACTGGTGCGGCCATTGCCGACACGCAAAGCCAATCTTTGATGAAATGCAAGAATTCTTCTCAGCCGACAACGATGTTATGACAACAACTGTAGAATGCGAAGCAAATCGTGAATTATGTGAGAAATTTAGAAAAGATGGTTATCCTTCTTACTCATATTTCGTTAAAGGAAATGAATCACTTAATTTCACAAAACCATATTTCGATAGGATGGTTGACCTCGCCTATAAAGCAATGGAGGCTGCATACGGATCAAATGTAACACAAATCGAAAACCAAACTCAAATCACAAAATTTACTTCATTCGAATTCATAGAACTACCAGACAACTACACTCTATTGAATTACGCTCGTTTTTTAATGAGAAAGCCAGATTTTCAGAAAGTTGTAGCCTATTATTCGAAATCTCCTGATGCTGGATTAAATGGAACATTAAAAGTCAGAACACAAATGAATAGAGAAATCCTTTGCAGGAAGCAACTCACATTACAAAATGCTATTAACTTTTTGATGAAATTCACTTCTGATATTCGTGATAATTGGGATTTCAGATCCGTGCTTAAGAGTGATAAGATATTTAGTATATTTGTACCATCAAGTTCATTGGATAATTTGCTTTTCAGGAAATTCGCCAAACATTTCTCAAATTGCTCAGCATTTGGCCATTCAAAGGTTATTGGATCAAAGACCGTTATCACTAAATTCGGTCTCGAAAAGAAAGATCTTCCTGCTATTGTTGCTTTTAATCCAAAATCACAAAAGTTCGCAAAATTAACTCATGCATTAAATGTTACACATTTAGAAAGCTTCTATTCAAAAATAACATCTGGAACTGCCGAAGAGCAAAGTTACGATCTCAGTTCTTCAATCCTTGATACGATTTTGCAGAATAATCTTGCCATAGTTACTATTTGCTTAGTTATAGGTGTTTCCATAGTTTCTATTACATTTTACAGCTATAACATGGCTCTAGGAAATCTTAAGAAGAATGATTAGTTTTTTTTAATGAGTCTAATCAACAATACCACTATAACATTTAACACTTTATAGCTTGTAGCTGTTCAGTACTAGATATGGTGTTATTGATCAATATTTTGTTATTTTTATATAAAAATGTTTAGAATATCTTCAAAGCAAGTTTATTTCTTAATACGCCAAGTTTAGCCCCCTGCGCATTGTTATATATAAGCTGCTGTTAATAATAATATTAAAACAAAACATTTATTCTAACATAGAAATTAATACATTGGTAGCAGCTTGTTCATTCCTATCCAAAGCAATATATGCTTGAATAGCTTGATCTTCGCTGATCCCTAATTCGGCCAAATTACGAATTGATTTCTTTTCTTCTGGCGTAAATTTAGTCGACATGACATCGAGCCTTTCTTGGCTGATCTTCTTTTCCTTTAATTTTTGTATTACTTGCACAAATTTCTTTTCAAATTCGCTATTTGTAAATTCTTTAGGAATTTCTCCTGTACAAAGTATATCCGCTGCATAAGAAAGTTGAAAGTGTGTAAATTTAAGTGCATTTATACACTGATTCTTTTGAAATCCCATGTTATGCAAAAATGCAACATAATCTTCGAATTGTGCGCTATCCATTTCTTGCTCATCCGACTTCATAGAGTTAGGCGTGGCAGGTTCTTGTTTAACCATCCGCATTGGTTCAGGTGGTGGTGATTTCAAAATATCGTCTGTATTTAAGTGAGATTCATAATATATTATATAACTATCGGGTTCTATGTTAAGTTGGTCAACTGTTTGTTGATTTTGAAGTTCTGTTTTCTTATAAATAAAATGTAATATTTTTTGATCAATACTTAATTTTGCAGATAAAACCTTTTTAAGGGATCCTACAGTATGCTTAGGATTCACTTTGAATATAAATCTATTGCCCGTGATTGACCTAATTTCAAGCGTAGGCTGCATGTTATTCTGTTATAAAATGTGATAGAGTTAAAAACATGTCAACTTTACAAAAACTCTCAAAAATAAAACGTGCCAAAGTTACAAAACCCGTTTCTGAAAGTTTACAAAAATTAGACATATTGAAATGTGATACATTTGCAAAAAAGTGCCAAACGATATATGGAAGAAATTGATTCGATCATTGAGCGACTATTAAATGGAGAAGATCCAACAGCCAATGATGTGAATCTGACATGCTCCAAAGTTTACCCTATTCTCAAGTACGAGCCAAATGTTATAAGAACAACTTCCCCTATGACGGTGTTAGGAGATGTTCATGGTGACTTTGATGATGTGCTAGAGATATTTAGGATATTTGGTGATCCAAGTGAAGGAAAATACTGTTTTGTTGGCGACTTTGTTGATCGTGGTGACAAATCAGTGCATACAATCGCTCTTTTGTTCGCTTACAAGATTAAATATCCAGAAACATTCTATCTTGTAAGAGGAAATCACGAAGGTTTTAACATGACTGCAACATATGGATTTTACGATGAAATCTTGAAGAGATTTGGCGATTTCAATGTTTGGAGATCATTTATTGAAGTATTTACAGCAATGCCAATTGCAATTTTAGTCGATAATAACATTCTTGGTGTTCACGGAGGTTTAACACCATTTTTAGAAACAATAGAACAACTTGATCAGCTTCCACGAACAATATATGATACTACCTATACACAACCCAGCCAGTTACCGGTTTTGAAAGAAATTTTATGGAATGATCCATCAGAGATGCCTGGAATTCAGCCACCAATCCGTGAAGGTGGTAAGTGTTGGGGACCAGATATCACTGCGAAATTTATAGAAAGGAATAATCTTAAGTTTGTTGTTCGTGGCCACGAGTCAGTAAACTCTGGATTCAAATGGAATCACGACAAACACGTTCTCACAATCTTTTCTGCGCCAAGTTACACAGGTGGTTTCCACGAAGGTGCTGCTCTCGAAATTATTTCACCAACAGAAATTCAAATTACGAAATTTAGACCTAAGGCATGGGAGAACAACTTATTCGATACAGTTTTCCATAATTTTTCACCACTCTAATTTTTGATTAATAATATTAATAAATCCTGTTTGTTATTCTAACAGAATATTCACATAATCAATGTGGTTGCTTTCTTAACTTCATATATAAAATAAAAAATAATTGATAATGAAAAAACATGGAAAATAATAACAATTTATTGTCACATTAATTTAACATCTGGTGATGGACTTCATATGAGTAAGAAATTATCAAACATCTTGATTTTTTGTTCAAATGGTTTCAATGTATATTAAATTTCGGTAAATATATAAAAAAATTCGATGTACCTTATCGCATATGCAAATTGTTATAAAGTTTTTGCACGATGCTGATTATTTTGACTTGATACTTCATGCAAAAAATCAGATTTGAAATGTAGAATAAACCTGTTAAAAACAGATTATATGACTTGGATGCGATTGCAAAAATACCGTTGCTGCATTTGCGTTTTTCGATATAGATGAGATCTACATGAAAATTGAATGATCGAGGAATTGGCAAAGCGCATATTACGTGCTGACTTATCAGAGTCATAACACATTGGTAAAAAGTAAAGAATTAAAAGAAAATGACTGGACGGGCTCTCGGGTTGAGAGAAGGCGGTATTTTTCTTGAGATTGGATTTGCATCTGATGTCTGCATGTTTTCATAGCTTGGGCAAGCATTTCGGGTTCTATTATAATAAATTGATTCGATCGGCTCGTGTTGAAACTGTGCAATCTGTCTTATTTTCTTCAGGTACAACATATCATTATTTTTCTTCGTGTATTCCAGTCTTCTCTGAATTATTGGTAATTCCTCAGTTTTCAAAATGCATTGTGCAGTCTTTGGCCTTTCTATTTGCCTCTTTCTCAGTATTTCAAGTCTTGTTTTCGGTACAGGAGTCATTACTTCTTGGTTTTTCATTTTTCTAAAATCGACTGTCTCTTTAAATATAGGATCAACGTCCGGGAGCTTTACAACCTCACTCCGTGCATCTCTCTCCAGGTCCCTCTCCTTAGGTTTGAATGAATTTGCGTTCTTTTTCTGAGAAATATGAACAACTTTCATTCAACGTGTTATTGTCACTTTTTAATATCTTGACTTGTTATTTTGCGTTTTTGGCGAGTAACATAGTGAGTGAACAAGTCACTGATCAATTATTGATAATCAGATTCGATAAATTCATAAAATAGCAAAAAAATTGTATTTAATTTAGTGTTAAGACAAATCGATCTTCATGGAGAAGAAAAAGCGGAGAGTGCTGGCAGAGCTAGGAGAAAAATATTTTTATGTTTGATTTTCTGGATGCTTTTCCTTCCACAACTTGACCGATTCACGGACACAGTCAGCAACCTTCTGATCGTAAGCTATCTTGTTGGATACATAGTCTTTAGCGGCCTCTCCATTAGCGGGAGATTGTGGATTCGGGTCATCGAAGAGAGATCTAATTGAGTTAAGGATAGCAGCAATATCGTAAGCACTGGACCACTTCTTTTGAAGAATATCCAAGCAAATATTACCATTCTTATAAACGTTTGGATGATAAACTGGTGTAATAAACTTAACTGCTGGTGGGTATTGTGGGAATGAATCAGTGAATTCCATTTCGAGCTCGAAAACACCATCTTCCCATTGAGTTCCCTTAGGACCAAAAATTACAGCATTCCAGAGAAGAACGTTATCGGAATTTGGGGCAGCAATGATGCCATCGATAGCACCTTCGTTTATTTCCTTCTTAAGGCTCCTGTAATACTTATGAAGTTTCTTCTTTGCATCATTGAGGGTGCTCATATTATTTGTCACTTTTTGCATACTTGTTCCAAAGTATTTTGGAGATTTTTGTGCATGGATATATATTATTTTTATTTTGATGAATTTTCATCAGGTTAATGCTCGATAATCTTTGATATTTATTATCAGACATTTTTCAAAGTGAGATATGGACTAATGCGATTGAAGGGATCGTATACAGGAAGTAATGGGCTATAGTTTAAACATAAAGCAAACTCCTCATTCCGAAATAAATTTTATTCACATACAAATTCTTGGAACATAGGATATTTATGCATAGAAAATCTATTTTCATATGTGGCATGTTTTGCGACTGGAAGAATTGGTCCTGCAGGGTAAGCTATGGGAATCTCTGCTTCACACGCATAAGATGAATAATGAGATAGTAATGCATTATAAAATGATGTAAAGGTATTTTTAACTGTCGGTGAATTGTAGTCAGTTATTGTATCAGTGACATAACATTCAATTGTCATACTACCACCATCTCTCAAAAATCTATATTGATGCCGACTGTTCAGTTGGAAACTGCAATTAGATATCACAGTAGTTAATCCTTCATTCGTGATTAATTTAGAATCTGAGAAACCTTTGTTATCTAGATAGTTGCAGTATTGCATAAGAAATTGAACACCAGAAGTTCCATTCATATAAGATACATAATATGGATTGATATTCTGTGAATTGTTTGAGAAAGTTGAATAAAATATTCTCGATTTTTCAGAAATAGGATTAAACTCAAAGATGCAGCGTCCTTTTGTCTTAGCATTAGAAATATTGATAGATGAGATATTGACACTTCCTAAACAATAAACATTTCGCTGCCAGTGTTTGTTCCATCACCAGAAACTGAAACAGATGAATCGATGATATTGATCATGTTAGATGATGTTATCTTGCAAAAGATCCTATCACCTGACGTTTTTGATCGATAACTACAAACCCTCTGCTGACAAAACTGTCCTTGTGACCTATAAAGGATCGAACTCGCAGTGGTCGAGGAACACTTAGAAAAAGCAGAATCTTCAACAAGGAGTTTAGTGTTCTGTGTTGATGATGCAAAATTTACTGCACTACTAGTTTCATCAGCAAAAAGACAGAGTTTCAAGTAATATCTATCAAATTCACCCTTAGATACGGGATTAGAGCCGTCTGTGATAGTATTATCTGGTTCAGTTCCACTGTAGAAGTCTGACCATGCACGACAATGGTATATTTGGCATCAACATTGACGAGAAAAACGAAAATTAATTCATAATGTTTTTTAACACGTAAAATATTTTTTGACATTAAAATTTGTCATGACGTATTTTGAGCCAGGTAAAGTTCCATTTATAGGTTTATACAGTGTCGGCAAAACATCGATTATCTGGAGGTACGTTAGGAAAGTCCAGAGAACTCAAGCAACAACAGATTCAAGGTTATATCAAATCGACGTTGATGCTGGAGTTGGATCCAGAAAAATAAGTATTTGGGATACTGCTGGTACTGAAAAATATCAGAGCCTTATTCCCATAACTCTAAGGGGTGCAGAGCTTGTAATTTTAGTTTGTTCGCAGGATGAACCAAAATCATTCGATTATATCAAAGAATGGCATCAAAAACTTATCACAGAATATGGTGTTACAAAGTTCATTGCTGTTTGCAACAAGTTTGATCTCGAGAATGATAATATTCCATCATCTGCAGTTAAAGAATGGGCAAACGAGAATAAATTACGATTACTACGTACATCCGTGAAAGAAAACAAAAATATTGATAATTTATTTATTTCAATTGCATCGATGCTCGATAAACCACAAAATGAGCCTGAAAAGGTGGTTGTTGGAAAGGGTTCTTGTTGTTAATTGCATATATCTATTCTCATTATATATATCATTTGATTGTTTATATAAGTTAAACTCTATCATGTACATACTGTATTGATGCTATATATTCCTTTTTATCAAAGATCAAAGTAATACTTTATTCAATTTCATATTAGGCTCATCATACTAAAACCTTATTGTCATCCAAATAAACTGTTGATATGTTTTGATTTTCAAAGGATAATATTAGCGAAAATTTTAATATCAAATATAATTCAAATATAAACAATACAAAAATAAACTCGGATGAATTTCCCTAACAAATTAGAAGTATGTGAACCCATTCAGAGCGAAGATGATGAAGTGGATCAAAGCCCCAGAAATGATTCCTGTGCAACCAGGCAAATCTTGGAAAGACACGATGAAGCAGAGAAACGAAACCGGGCCGAATATGATACCAATAACAAATGCAAATAAAAACGTTGAAAAAGTTGATGGAGAAATGTCTTCAATTTGATCGTGTGTTGGCATTGGTTCGCGAACCCTAGCCGGCCTCTCTGTGTCCAACGCCTCGAAAGCATCGAGAGGATTTTCGCAGTTAAATATCACAGGGAGCCATTCTTCTTCAGCTTCATACTTTTGGTCCTCAGATTCATTTTGCCCACCTCTCATCTCGTGGAAGTGATGCCTGATATCTTGAATCTGCTCTTCTGAATAATTCATTCTTGTGAGTCGGTCAAAACCGCGCAATTCAGTGGTATTATTGGACATATCATTGGAGCTCTCAGTTTGGTTCATTCTAAACATAACAATAACGGAATAATTTGGAACTGAATCTATTTGGGAGAATTTCTGAGAAGGTTGAAGGAGTTTGCCGCGATACATTATGCATAGAAGTCTATCCGCTGGCTTTTCGATGCTCGAATCCTCTTTTATCAGTTTAATAAGATCGCCAACAGTAGAATCGGAATCGAAATTGTATGGATGCTTATCTCCGTTAGGAAGGACAGCAGTTATGACTATATCCATCTCGTGATCATCCTGATCTAAGATCAAAGGAGTCTCTGTTAAATCCATAAAAATGTTTTTTACTGAATTTGAAAACTCCGAAATTTCTCATTTTTTCGTTGTTTTCTTGGGTACTGACGTGTTTCGTGTATAATGATTTTAATTCTATGACTTTTCACAAAAATTCAAAAAATGATTTTGATCCGCGTAATCGCTTACAAAACTTTTATATTAACATGATAATCATAATTTAAAAGCACAATGTCAAAATATAAATTTACATGTCAAAATTTAAAGTATATATTAGATATCAAAGATGTAATTTATTTTCGCTCGAATTTCTGCTCAAAATCGATTTTTGACGTGTCGATATTTTTCATAGTCTTTATATTCTTACCCCAATCTCGAATTGCTAGCATAAAATAATTTGGGGTAATAATATTGACAAAAATCGATTGGCTCGCACCCATAAAGATTCAGCCTTTTGCTACATGGAAATGCGTTGATAGTCTAAAATCAGGAAAATAATATTAAGTATCTAATACTGTCTGTCAACTATGAACACAACATTGTAACACCCACAGAAATTTGTATGAAACACAAATAGAAATGTATCTCAATTTCTTAAGTTGATATCGAGATCAAATGTTATAAGCTGAATTGTCTTTGTAATTCATGTATTAGTTGCTTCAATATTCTGAAGCTATAACTTAAACGTTTTCAAGCTTCTTTGACATCATACACCCTCAAATCAACTTCCATCATTGATAAATAGCAATCTTATTGAATGAAATTAAATAACATATGATGTGGGTTTTGATATTTTATATTATACTATAGATAATTCCTCAAAACATGCAATGCTTAGATCATTTAGAAGCAAAAATTAATTTTTTTTTGCGAACGTTTAAAAATCACAAGAAAATCTATGAGTAACGAAGCAGGCGAAAGAAAATCTCAAAAGAAGATTGTGTATCTCAACAAGTTCGATTTTCCAGACGAGCAGCCAAAGAAAATATACCTTCCGAAGAAATTAAGCCAATTATTATCATTAGCAACAGACGCTTTAGATTTACAACGCGATGCACAACAAGTTTTCGATGAAAACGGAAATCCTATTACAAATATTGACGAAATCGAAAATAAATCAAGATTATTAATCTCGTGCACTAAACCTCTTCCAGATCCATCACAGGAACCGAAATACAAGTCTAGAACTACAGTAGGAAAGTCAGTGCGTCCTGTTGTTATTCCAAAACAACCAGAAGCAAGACAGCCGCGCGAAGACGCTGAATTACAACAATTACTTGCAAAATCTAACACATCTGTCAAAGAGAACGTTCGAAATACACTCAATACGATGTACAATAATCTCACACCATCACACAAAGCACATCTTGAATGCGCTGAAGCATTAAAGCAATTAAATGAAGAATCTAAGAAATATGCGTTTGATCACACCGCTAAAATGCAACTGATTGGAGCTTCGTCATATATCAATGATACAGATATCGCAAAATCCACATTCGAGTGGGCATCTAATCAGATTAAAGGAAAGAAGATCGAAGACATTAACTTCGCAATTACTGGCCCAAGGAGATCTGGAAAGTCTGTTCTCCTTTCAATGTTTTCTTCAATAGTCATTGAGAAACTGATTATTTCAGGTGAAATACAAAATTATCTTCCCATCATCATCAACTGGTCATGCTATCAGCCATATGCCGGAGATTCACATAAGCTATTTGAAGTTCTATGTGATGCCACATTCACAGCCCTCAAAGCTGCGAAACCAGAGTTTTCTCCAATTTTAGATCAAATCAAACTTTGGATCACAAAATCTCAAGCAGATACTGTTCTTCCAGCATTCCCACCAATTCTTCAGGCTTACGAGAACCTCCCAGCTGCTCATATCACAGTAGTCGGGCAAAGGCTTGCTCAACTATACAATAAAACAAAAAGCGATCCAAAGAATGACAGTGTGAAGAATGATATGGAATCTTACATACAAGAAGTTGTTAACCTCCCAGCAAACATAGCTCAAGCATTCGGATTTAAGAGTGTTCTATATGTCTATGATCATTTCGACACAACAGCTTTTGCTTTTGCACAGATAGTCGATGGTAAAGTTAAAGCAAAGAATTCAGTGATTCTTTCAGATGTTTTGTGCAACTCAATGCGTGGATATCCATTCATTGTTTCATCAGAGAATGACACAGAATTCTTCAAAGTATTCGTTCCAAACTCAACAGTCGTAACAAGTGAAAGAATAATCAAAGATAAAGGAGAACCTTCTATTTGCGTCGAGAGTCCAAATCTCACTATCGCATACCAAGATTGCCGTGGATGCCCTGGATTTTGTGCTTTATTCAAGAAAGTTTGCGACGATATACAGTCATATGAAGATAATAGAGTCATCAAATTAGATATTTCAAAAGTTGTTTCTTCAGCTGATTTCATTAGAAGGAATGTCATCAAGCAGGGTCTTAGCAAGCTCGTAGAGATTCTCATGGATGATACTGGAGATGATGAGAAGTTCACTGTGGAAGATCTCGATGAACTTGCTGCAATAGAGAATATTAATGTATCTCTTAAGTAATTTGCATTGTTTTATAAATATATTTGTAAGTAGATTTCAAGTTTAATCTATTTATTATGATATATAATCTTTCATCTGAAGGTGAATTGTATTATATATCTAACTTTCGGCTATTCTTATATAATTACTCAAAATAGTGAAGAATTATATTTTTGACATGTAAAATTATCATGACGTGTAAATTATTATATTAACACGTAAACCTTTCTGTTACATCGTTTTGGCATGTAAAATAATTAGATTGCCAAAAAATATATGATTCCTTCAGTATCAGTGTGGCCTGATGCTGAACCTCTTGCTAATGACTCTTCAATACCACTATACATCGGTCTAAATTGTTTCGATATCAATGAGTCGATTCCGCAGCTAAATCAGACAAAAGTTATCACATGCCCTACTTGCCACACTCCTTTCACAAAAATATTCGAAGTTTCAAAAAACACGTACGTTTGTCCGATATGCAGAAGCAATATAACACAAGTTCCTCCTGGGCAAAAGGATTATAAGAATTTTTATTTGGAATACAAAGGAGGTGGGAACTTCAAATTCACGGTAATTTTCGTTATTGATGCAAGAGGTGATATAGAGCAGTTTTTACACACTCTTGCCTCAGCAACAACTGCGTTAAATTCGATTCCACACGATTACAAATGCGGTTTTTGTCTATTACACAAACAAAGCGTTTCATTCATCAAGGCAATAGGGGGCCGCACCTATTTTATAGATTTGCCGTTGTCATTAAATTTATTCGATTCATTCTCAATAGACAATATTTTGATTAGCCCAACAGAGATAGAGTTAATTCTATCAGCTGCCCTGACAAGTTATCAATCAAGCAATAACCCACATATCGAAGAACCAGTAAATTTTCAGAATTTTTTTCATCCGCCAGCAAAACATTATCTCAAGCTTATCGTATTTACTTATGCTCCAGTTAATACAAGTCAATATCCATACTCGATTGACGTTATTGGTCCTAATGTCAAACCATGCGATTCTGAGAGTATTTTTGTCAATGATTTATCGCAAACATCATCAGAACAAATAGTAGAATTGGTCAAAAGACTGTTTACTGAACCAATTTATTTTGATGCAAAGATATCACCATTCTACATCCCGAGTATCTCATTAATCCCTACAAGATACAAAGTTAAATGCGTTAGACCAGGAACATTGTATTTCATAAAAGTTGAATACCACTGGCTTTCTGTGACATTGGCAAATATTCCATTTGTGTTTATGATGCGATCCCTCGTTTATGACCATAACGAGTTCTACTTGAGGATCAATATTTACTCGGATCTATATCCTTGCACGAAGAATAATATTGTCCTATTTCAGTCTGTCAATCCCATGATTGTAGCCGCTGTTAAAATGCAGCAACTTCCTACTTGTATAAAGTCAATGCTTGATTTTTATAACAACAAGATTATTCCTGCAATACCAGGACCAGCAAGACAAGACCAATTGTTTGAATTGTTCCCAAACCTATCATGGCTTATTAGGTACTCTAAGAACATGGATAACTGGATAACCATTTCTCCTTTTATGGTTCAACCCGAATTAATTGGTTCTTTGTTTTTCCCAATTGTATCATTCTGGACAAACATGCATGAAAAGATCGAAGAGTTTGCATGCGAATTTTTGTTTGGACATCCAGCAGACCTTGAACCAATTATTGTCATTGATTATTTCGAGTGCATCATCGTTTTCACAGACACTCCATTGGATGATAATTCGTCACTTGTTCAAGAAATAAAAATGCGAGCAAAGAGGAGATATCCTGTTCCTCAAATAACTACAGTTGAAAGGTCACAGGCGAAAAACTATTTCCCCCTTAAATTCATTGGATATGATAATTATTGATATCCATATTTTTTTGTTTGTATGTTTATTATTAAAATATGTTTTATTATATTACATTGCAGCTAGTGTAATATATGTTGCTGATAAATAAGTCTAAATTCAAAATAATATCTTGATTTCAATAATATCAATCATCAGAAACATCATGGCTAAATATATTATTCACAATTACCTTAAAAACTTCAATTGCATAATTATGCAATGCGTTGTCATGGAGATATCTAATAAATTCATTGAGAATATCTCGATTTAAATTATTATAAAGAATGATCACGAATTAACATATAAGGTAATTTACAGACATTATGGATAACAATAAAAACAATGACAATCGAATGGATAGCAGATAATATTACGCGAATACGCAATATATCAATAATATCCGCAATTCAACTAAAAGTCATTAGGAAAAACCTCCTGAAGGAGTTTGACCAGACTTTGAAGCTTTTCTCCAATCTCATTTGTATACTCAAATGTAGTAAGAATTGGAAGAAAATCTGATTGACTCAATGGTGAAAATTTAAGAAGCCTATCCAAGGCTTCAACTATTTCCTTAGTGTTCTGTATTGAATTTTTAACGTTTTTAGTTTCTTGTTTCAATAAGTTAATTCCGGCGGATTTCTCGTCTGTGTCGATCTTTTCATGTGTTTGTTTGAGCTGTTCTTGTGCATCTCTGAGTTTTTCTTTAGTTGTCTGGAGAGCAGATATCGATGATGTTTGGAGTGTCTTATTTGCAACCCTTTGATTTGCTAAACGTTTTTGATAGTCTAATTTCGATCTTCGTAGCTTTTTTTCTAAATCAAATTTTTGTTGAAGTAAATCTTTGTTTTTCTCGAACTCAGTTTTATACAACTGTCTATAAGTTTCTTCAATTGTAGCTTCTTCTGTATTTGATGCAACAACAGGTGATTTTTGTTTGAGAATTGTCGAATAATTTTTTGTATCTTCGGTTATTTTAAAGAGAGATGTTTGTAGTCTCTGCGATTGTTGTTTTGGAGATGGAATTGGAGACTTTGGAATGAAAGAAGATGAATTTGTTTTTTTATTTGGTGAACTCTGGGGAGTTATTTGTTGGGGTGATAACCCAATAGATGTAAATGTGGGTGGGTTTATCTCTGTATGTGGCGTTTTCGCTGCAGCCTGTTTAGTTTTTGATTTTGATCGAGGAGTACGCTTTTTCTCCTTTTTGACACTGTTATTTCTTGTCACAGTGTTCACAATGAACAAGTCATCGTCCGAACTATCAACAAACTCAATAGGCCCAGGTAATCTAACGAATGACTGCATTGATATATATTAAACGTACATAAAAATTTGTTGATATTGAGAAACATCATTAAAATTTTATTATTTATTATATGTTTCAAACAAAATTTAAGATAAATGGAGAAAACTAAATCATAAAATAGGATTTATATTAATAGGTGATTTTATAACTACTATATTTAAATTTTGTTTAAATATATACCGTCACTTAAAGTGGGACACGAAACACTTCCATTCAAAAAGAAAATGTGAGGTGGAGCTTTCTCGTTATTAATAATATGAAAAAATTAGCCTCCATACAATTTTTCTTCTAGTCTGTATAATTAGAATATACATTCTAGAATAGGATCAAAGTGTTGAAGTTAAAGGCACTACTCTTTAGCTTCAGTCAAGTCATAAATGTCAGTTTTTTCCCCGCCAATAAAATTTTCTGACGTTTTTATTTGGCGCCAACTTTCAAATCATCAAATTTGATGTCATGTGTCATTAAAAACAATAACGAATAAAGTGGAATAAGAATTTTGGTTTCTTTATTATATTTTAGAATTTGGATTAAAAATATAGCACTACAATGAATTTATTATTTAATGGGTTATTCAAATTTACTTACCAAGGATAGATGCAATGATGAAAATTTAATAGAATTGTTAAATTTTATAGCGATAACATTATTAAAGTGGAGAGTTTACATGATAAAGATATAGAGTATATATGATAATTCCTTAAAGGTCAAATTAGATTGGAATTATATGAATCAGATAGGAAGTTAAGAAACTTGCGGGACTGAGCAAATCCAAAAAGTGAGATGCCATGAAGAACTCTAAAATTACAGGATTCCTGCATTTTTGCACATTCACACATTGCTGTACACAACACGCGGGATGTATAGAATTAAATTAAAACAAACATTTATAGAATGCCAGACTAAAATTCCATATATATAATAACCCCTATTTTTCAATTTGGATATTGAGGTCTCAAAACTTAGCACATATATACTATGTTTAAAATAGATTAGACTCGCTTATTTGGAATCCTTTGTTTAAGCTTTATTCTCCCAAAATCCCGAATTTGCTTTTTTACAACGAAAAAATCGGAATCTATATATTAGGACTTTTGAGAGGTGTTGCTCGAAAATTTGTATATCTCGAAAACTAAAAGACGAAATCAAAAAAATTCAGAATATACAATGTATATATAGGTCATTTATTATGCAAAGTCTCAAGCATTTTTAAAGGATTTAGTCCTCTTACCACACCTCTTCATTTAGTGGAGAGAATGAAACTCAGATGCTTGTCAAAATACACAAAAATTTACATGGCATTTCTGACACATCAAAAAAAAAAAAAAGATAATTGTGCTAAAATATCTCAGAGGTCTAACTCTGAGAATGCTAAATAACTCTTTAGAGTGGAAGGTGGTTGATGATCTGTGTGGAGAGGTTCTCTGGTGTGTGTGGCTGAGCAGCGACTGCTTCAGCGAAGACAGCCTTAACTACTTCTGGAGATGTACGCTTGGCTTCCTGAGCAGCACGGAGCTCGGCAACCTCCTTGAGGGCCTTTGTCCAATCCTCACAGGCACCAGCGGAGAGCTTCTTGCAGCAGTGGCACTTTGGAAGAGGAACAACCTCCTTCTTCTCGTTAAGGACTGACTGGACTGCATCAGAAAGGATGACGGCATCAATATCAGCGTTAGTCATGATGGAACGTGGGAGTGTGAAGCGATTCTTGGACTCATAGATAGCATCAAGAGCCTTGAAGGCGGACTCTGTCCAGACTGTGAGGCGGCCAACCTGGGCGGCTGGGGCGAGCTTGGCAAGGGAGAGAGCCTTAACGTTGATTGTTTCGACGCCTGGGATGTTGCGGAATGCCTTGACGATACCCTTGTCCTCGTTGTAGATGACAAGTGGGCCCTTCTTTGTCTTGTAGGCAGCGCGGCGGAACTTGCCCTTAGAAGAGCGGTGGATTGGCTGTTCGAGAACGCGCTGGACATCACCGTAGACGCCGATAGCCTTGAGGAGTGAGACAGCATCGCGTGTGCGCTTGATTTCCTGAGCGGCATCAATAACAACGATTGGGACTTCCTTGATTTCACCGAGGACGTGGCCGCGGGCCTGGACGAGTGGGACGACAGCTGTGGCGGCGATAGCGGAAGCAATAGCGAACTTGCGTTGGCGTGTTGGAACTGGGCGGAACCAGCGGCGCTGGAGGTTTGGCGGAGCGAATCTGTGACCACCGCGGCAGAAGTTTGCGTAAGCACCTTGACCGTTCCTGTTGGAGCCGGAGCCGTTAACACGTGGGACACGAGCCTTAGCACGGCCTGTACCCCATGAGATGGCAGAAACCTTCTTGCCTGCCATTGGGTCTGTACCGTATGGCTGCTGGGCATTCTTGGAGAGATTTACGAAGACCTCCTTGACAACTTCGGCACGGATTGGTGTGCCGAAGACCTTTGGGAGCTCAACAGTGGAGGCCTGCTTACCTTCGCTGGTGAGAACGTTGACTGTGTGACGAGACATCTTAAGAAAGAAGAAAGGGCCAAACCGAAAATTCAATTCAATTTATTTTGAATAATGTCAGGACCTAATTTCACATTTATTAGATAATATAGACACAAATGAAAATAGGACGCATAGGAATCGGCCTGTGAGAATATGACATATAAATTCAATTGTCAAATAATTTACTTTATTTGACAAACTCAAAAAATTCACCTAAAAAAAATTATTAACCAGAAATGTTTTAAAATTATTTAAATTAGACACCCAAATCAGGATCTTCTTCATCATTGTTGAACTTGAATACGTCAACAGTAGTTTCCTCGTGATAATCAGTAGCGAAAACGTCATCACTTTGAGGAATACCTGTCGAGAATAATGGGTTATCAACAGTCTGAGAAACGGATCCAGGAGCTGGAGTGATGCAAGATTCACTGATCTCTTCATCACCCTCAGTTGTTGTATCCTTGAACTCATTGTATGCAACCATCTTCTTACGAATCCAGAAGACATCAATAACAAGAAGAACAATAACAGCAATAACGTTCAATGTTGTAAGGATCCAAACAACTGGCATCTTAGACTTGTATCTTGTGTTAGGATCATCGGCAACTTGCTTGCCATTGTTTTCTTCATTATTGGAAGCGGTGACTGAAATACTTGAAGTGGTGATTGTGGAAACTGGCTCAGAAGAAGATGATGCTTGCTGTTGTTCTTCATCAAGCATACATGTTCCATCAGCGCGTGGGAATACACGAACTTGAACAATCTTCTTTCCGCCACGTGCAGGAACATTGGTATCGTTAATAGCATCAAACTTGAATATGATCAATTAAATACCATAAATATATATCTCCCATGTTCAGACTAATTTACCAATATATTTTTTATTAAATTGATATTTTGTAAAAATGCTTCGATTTCGAACAACTAAACACAAAACATAGTATTTTAAACACAAGCAAAAGAGTCTATGATGTAGTGAGATTCATTGGAATGTGGAACTTGAGTAACTTCTCATATTCATCTTTCATTGCAGCTTTGCAATATCTTCTATGTTTCTCTTCCATACCGCAGATGACACCTGTTTGACACAGCGTTCTCTGTGATTGGTGACAAGACCACATTTTATCATCGCATGGAACCATATAAACACTCTGATCATCACTTGGGAGCAAAAGAGTTAACAAGTCGAACCTTGGAACAATATTCGTCCATGTGTACGGCATTCCTTTGAACTCCTTTTTTCCATCAAGCTTATCAATCAGTCTAACACTGGGTGCGCTCACAGCAACAACAGGAAAACCTGTTTTGAGCGATATAATCTTTGCGATGCCTGCACCAAGTGAGTGCCCTGTGAGAAGCACATCCTCGTCTTCTGCAATTGGCTGTTTCTTGATGTAATCAAGCAAAACATCAACAGAGATATCTGTGAATGAGAATGCTCGAAAAACACGCTGAGGAATTGTCATAATAATCTGCAATGCATCACGTGTTTCCGTGCCAAACATTCTCATTGTGAACAAATCACTCAACATTTGTGCGAACCACTCGTAATCAATAAAGAAGTCAACCATGATATATGTTCCTCTGATTGAGTAGACAGTAAGCTTTCCTTGTTGTGTCCTAAGCCTATAGTGATTCAATGAGATGTTATACTTTCCGTCATTGAATATTTTCACAAGTTCAATAGATTGGTTATAATCATTACCAAAGTATTCTTTGAAGAGATAGTCCATATTTGGCCTCCAGTATTCAGTGAACATGTAACTTGATACAGCTAAAGAAATAAGTTGCAAACTGTTCAAGCCTTTGACTGTTGTTGAGCAGATTGAGCTGTAAGCAACTCGGAAGTCATTGTATTCACCACTGTCAATAGCAAGAGATAGATTATTATTTTCAAGTAATTTCTTTGAGTTAACAGGCGGCGCATACTTCTCTGTAGGTAGGAATGATGTTTCTTCATCGTACATTTGATCTCTTCCGAGAATTATATATGTTCCAATGATGATAAATATAATAACCGTGTACGAGAAAATGAAGAAGAGCGAAGACCATCTGAGCAATGTAGTTGATGGATGCCAAACAACATAATTCTTGTTGTATTGTTTGTACTGTTTTGTTGTCCTTAATGCTTGGTATTGAAGCTCAATTGCACGCTTCGTATTCAGACGATTTTTCATTCGATTGATCCAGAAGAAAGGAAGTGGCATCCATGTAACAATCGGCATAATTAACATGAATATAACAAAGACAATGAGAATTAACTCTTTGTAATTAAATTGATGATCGGCTGCGAGTTTAATTTGGCTGGCAATTAGTGTGAAGAATATATATAGAGAGTATGTATTCCTGCTGAATATGGCTTTGAGAATTATCTTGATCTTCCTACTGATTTCCGAATTCTCGGGAACTGGTTGTTGATTCTGTTCATCTTGGTTACTGGGGTCACTAAATTCCTCCATTTCATCTTTATCAACATTATCTGCATCTTCATTAGCATCAGTTAGCTTTCGTTTTTGAGATTTTTTAGAACTAAATAGTTTTTTGAGGTTCTGGTATGGATGCTTCCTCAAATACATAGAATTCAAGAACGGATCTGTGAAATCGCCAAGTTGAATAAAGATATCTCGACATTTTTCAAAACAGCTCGCAAATGAATGTAAAGCATATAAAAGGATAAGCAAAACATACTTAATAAGAGGAATAATGACTGCGAACACAACAACATAATAGATAAAAACAGTTCTCGCAGTTATCGAGACGAATTGTAGGACGATGGGCAAAAACCAGAGTATAAATAAGACACCTAGCACAAAGTCGTATGAACTTTTAAACTGATAAGACTCCTTTCTTGTTGCACCAATTGCTCCAATAATTTTCAAGAATTTCATGATAAGTATCTGTATGCATGAGAAAGGCTGCCCGAGGATGTTCTCAAATTTAGCGTATTCGCATACAAAAATGCAGATGATATTAATTACATAATAAACATAAAGTATAACCGGTATGAAAATGAATATAAACTGAACGACATCTCTCTTAATCATCGAAATGGATGTGCAACCAAGAGTAATAACGAAGTTGAATAAAAATCCGAGTAACATTGTCGGCCCAAGCAGTTCCCAAATAGTGGATAACAGTCGAAGCGGTGTTCCAGCCTGACTAATGAAACCGAGTATAGTCTTATAAAACCTTTTGAAGCACCCTCCACACGAAGGTTCGATATATCCTTTTGTCACATATTTATTTGAGTATTCTCTTAAGTCTTCTATCGTAAGCTCAGTAGCTACACCTCGAATAAACTCCGAATTCTTGTAATTAACGATTATTGGCTCTCCTTCCAACAAATATTTGAGAATTAATGCGTTTTCTTGCTTTCCTTGTGGCGGATTTATATTATACCGACGTTTTCCACCGTACTCTTCCATTCGGTTAATCTCGTACTCTTTGCTATTAATAGTTAATGTAAATTTCTCGGCTTTGTGCTCTTCGTATATCCTGAAAAGGTCGTGGTCAGCTATTTGGTAGTCGAATGGCGACTTCTCGTAATGGAAGCGGCAGCAGCAGGACTCGTCTTCATACTCTTCCATATTTTATGGATGTAAATTAATGAAAAACCATTTTATTTCAATTTTTGACTTTTTCTTAATTTTCTATAATTATAACTAAACTTGCGAAATTACTCATAATTGGATATGGATAACAATGGTAAAGAAAATAACATGCATTAATCGAGGAATTTTCGAGAAAAAGTGATTTTAAATTTTGACTTGACTTCTTAACTTAAATAGACTTTATCTCTTGATGTAGTGACTTTTACTTCTTAACTTAAACGTAACATGAACCTACCTTTTCGTTTTATATCTAATTATTATAATTATTTCGCATTTACTTCGTTTTTTGTAATTTCATATCATAACGTTTCGACGAATTTTAGATATTTCTTATGCTCATCCATACATCTGAGCATCTCCGTTAACAAAAGACTACAGCTGGAAGGTCAGAGCATGATGTTGTCGGTGGCGACCTCATCTTGATCTCCGCCAACCATAAAATGAGGAGTTGTCCTTTGTGGCTTTTTCTATATACTATACACACAATTCCTATATCATTCTTATCATTGAATCGAAGAATTAGGTTTTAACTGATTTTTTGTGATACTACACGACAAAAAATGTATTTACATGTCATATTTTACATTTACGAAAAATATCTTGCTCAAGCAAAGCCAAGCTCAAGCTGAAAACTATGGTAGCTAGCAGATAATCCCATTGAATATAGTGGAACTTATATTAACTTGAAGACTTTAAAGTGTGATTATAATTTAAAATCAATCAGGACGACATTCTTGTATTATTGTATTTTCCTGGAACTTTTTGCCTTAACTTTTAGCATGTCCCTGTAGTTTCACTTTTCCAAATATATCTTCGGTAAAATTCGAAGGTTTTATCACAAAAAAATCTAGTATTTCAATTTTTTTTCTCTTAATATTTCGTTGTCTTTTTACTCGGACTTTAATTGATAAGATAATTTTTTGAATTCTAATTTCACACTTTTCAATTATGATACCATATGTAGTTTTATCAGTCATTTTTGAATCTGACGGTCGCCTCTTAAAATATTGCAGGGGTAGGCAAACAATGGGGGGAGGGGAAATCATTATATATAGAAAAAACGGCCTAGAATCGGAAAGAAATGGAACCATGGATAAATGTCAATAAACATACGACGTTCGAATAAGGATTTAGAATTTGTTTTTTTAAGATTATAGATTAAAAAAGGGGAAATTTCACTTTTTGGTTTGTCGGTCATATAAAACTTCATGGAGAGAGACACTGCTTTGCACACTCTTCTGCAAAGCTCGATATATATATGCATCAGTACTGTCTCCATATGATAGAATACACTATGACTCTAAAAAATTTGTCACGATCTAGAAATTTATCTAGATAGTTGCAGTATTGCATAAAAAATTGAACACCAGAAGTTCCATTCATATAAGATACATAATATGGATTGATATTCTGTGAATTGTTTGAGAAAGTTGAATAAAAATATTCTCGATTTTTCAGAAATAGGATTAAACTCAAAGATGCAGCGTCCTTTTGTCTTAGCATTAGAAATATTGATAGATGAGATATTGACACTTCCTAAACAATAAACATTTCGCTGCCAGTGTTTGTTCCATCACCAGAAACTGAAACAGATGAATCGATGATATTGATCATGTTAGATGATGTTATCTTGCAAAAGATCCTATCACCTGACGTTTTTGATCGATAACTACAAACCCTCTGCTGACAAAACTGTCCTTGTGACCTATAAAGGATCGAACTCGCAGTGGTCGAGGAACACTTAGAAAAAGCAGAATCTTCAACAAGGAGTTTAGTGTTCTGTGTTGATGATGCAAAATTTACTGCACTACTAGTTTCACCAGCAAAAAGACAGAGTTTCAAGTAATATTTTTCATATTCACCCTTAGATACGGGATTAGAGCCGTCTGTGATAGTATTATCTAGTTCAGTTCCATTGTAGAAGTCTGACCATGCACAACAATGGTATATTTGGCATCAACAGTGACCAGAAAAACGAAAATTAATGCATAATAATTATTTGACACGTAAAATTTCACTAACTATGCAAGTATTTACATGACATTTTTCATAAGGCAAAGCCTTTTTTTACATGACAGATGTCGATCTTTTGACAATTCCTGAATAAGTATAATTGATGGAGGAAACTTCCGAAATTATAGATGAAACTTCGACTCACGGACATGACAGACTTTCATTCAATGATGCAGAGCTCGACGAAGAAAGGGCAAAGTGGTTGCCATCAATTCTTGCAAAAGATAGTTCGATTTTATCACTACGTGAGAGGATGCTTTCGCAAACAGGAGGATTTTCCTTCGCGTGCAACAAGTTTGCCGAAAAAACAGTCTGCGATTCACATTTTAATAAATTTACAAGTTTAGAACTGATTTATCAAAACCTCAATGCAATCGGAATGATACAAACAGCCGAGACTCTCCAAATAGAATCAGGTTTAGACTTCCAAATCAACGACAATCAGTCTTTTGAAAGAACATCTTTGCGAATTCTTACGTCTCTCGGAGTTTTGGAGGGAGAAAATGAGTGGGAAATACAGCCGGAAGCAAATGTTCACTATGTTCAAGCAACTACCGAAAAGATTTGTCAGAAAACTTTATATGACTTACCAGAAAACACATTACACGAATTAGTCAATTTGAAAGAGAAATCAAGCTATATTGACATTCCAGAACCAACATTATCACAGCTGATTGCTCGTTTGATTTTTACAGATTTGAATGAATATGAAAAAGAGATTTTGTTCATTATCATTTTGATTCATGTTCCTTCACAACATTTCCTCAAGCATCTTTTTGCTATCTATGATTGCGAGCAATTTTCAGGATTGACGGAAGAAGGAAAAACATTTTTTTCAACACATGCTTCTGCATTGAAATTCTCAACAGTTGCTATGCTAGCCGGATGGATTCGATACTTTGGTACATATATAGAGAATAGAGCACTCAAAGATATTTCAGATTTTATAACAACAAAGAAATTGAGAAATACAGAACTTCAGCACGAATTCAATAACATTGAGTTCCTGTTGAAAGAAATTTCACCAGGAAAATATCGTCCACTAAAAGAGGAGCCCACAAATTATCCATTAATTACCGATGCAAATATCGTATTAAATCCTAACACTAGGATCGATAAATTTGATGCAGAGGAACTCGCAAGGCAGATAACGCTGATATTCTTTTCAGAATTCAGGAAAATACCAATCGAAGAGTTATACTATGCACTTAATGACAGCACAATTTCGATCAAATCTCCACAAATCAATACATTGATGGAGATAGGAGAAACTATGTCTTTGTTTTTCCTCGAACAATTGGCAGACTCCGATGATAGATTAACTACAGCAATATTTATCACTGATGTTATATCCCATCTATATAATTTATGTAATTTTGAAGGACTGCGCTGCATTCTTCAAGTACTGAGATATCTTCAAGAATATAAAATACTGCCTCCGCATACGCACTTCACCAATCTCAGCCAGTACTGGAAGATGATTGGAGGAACATATCCAGACATCACTGATTATAGAAATGTGATGGAAGGAGCACTTAGTTCAAAGAAAGCTGCAATTCCTAACATGCGCGTGGAGCTGATTTATCAAAACAACGATAGAACAAAGGCAAACATTATTAATGGAAAGATCAACTTCTCTAAGCATAAACAGATTGCTGAGAAGATTCACACAATTTACAATCATCAGAATATATCTTACAACTTCTGGCCTGTTCCACAAATGCAGAAGAACCTCCTTCGTTCTCCGAAGAGATCATTTGAAGAGAACATCAAAATGCTCTCGAATTGGAAGTGATTATTGTGTTTTGTTTGAATTAAATGTTGTGTTTTTTAAAATTGCATTCGATCACAATGATTTGTTATATTTGGAGTAATTACTGCATAAATCAAACTTGCGTTTCATTTGTTTACATAATTTAAACCTCAAACAAACTTATCATCGTTGGAAAATTAATTGATGAAATATGTTATTTAAAATTTAGATATTGTTCTGTAAACACATTGACATTATTGACTACAGCAACTTTTTAACATATTGATCTAATCACAATACATAATCTCATTGCATATTGCATTTTGTGTTTTTTTTTAAAAAAAGAGCTCAAAATTCGAGTGAATCTAGAGACTCATATGAGCAATTGATTTTTTAAGTGTTAGTATCCAAATGATAATTGTAACATTGTGATTTTTGATTTCGTATGGATCCAATCAATTTCAGACATTTTTTGTTAAGAAAATTTACAGCACATCAAATGGTTTATATAAACATATAAAGATTTGACCGATACAGAAAATGTACGTTTATTTAATAAGATTTCGAAGAAAACAGGATGGATGATCTTGTGGTTGTCAACTTCTTATCCAAGAAGCGTGACATAGGACAATCGAAGCATTACGCTACCTCAGTAAGGAATTTTGTAAAATTAGATTTAAATTCGTTAGAAAAAGAAGAAGAAATACCACGAAAACTCACATCATCGAGGATATCGCGAACAAGTAGACCTCATCCGATAACTTCTAGGTCGGCATTGGCAGTATCCCCAAAGAAAATAGAAAAGCCTAAAAAAGAAATGAAAAAGTTCGTCGATCTTCATGTACTTGAGCAAGTTATACAGGAGCGACATGCTGAAGCAATACAAGCAGACCAAGAACAAGATAGAACTAAAAAGAAGACAAAGTTCAAAATAGACCGAAGGAATCTTCCTCCTGAACAACCTCCTTCAACTCGCCCTACTTACAGACTTTATTATTGGGGATGAAATTTAATTAATTCTTTTTCCAGGCCTAATATTTATAACACGGATTAGCCCGTATCAAAGATGACGTTTCGCAGTTACACTTTTGAACAATACCATGTTTTTCAAATCTTCTTAATTTTTCTTAAGCATTCAGCCGCTAACTATTGCAAATTATTGATGTAATTCACAAAGCAACACGAACACTACATATATTATTGTTATTATATTAAATATCGAATTTGAAATTTTTATCTTCATCATATTATGATATCATAACATTATGTATTTGAAATCATATCAGAGCATTATCTATATGCCAAAAATCATTAAACAATATTCACAATTTCAAATTTTCATTCAATATATTTCACAGTTCTGCCTAAAATATTACAGCAGACAAAGGGGCTTTCATTCCTCAATGTTTTGATGCTTGATCTCTAAATTTGATTTTGTCTGAAATCAAAAGCAAACAAATATATAATCAGTACATTGAGCTCAATAGAAATATAGACGATTGTATTAGAGTTGCTAAAATAATATAATTTTAATTATTTTATTCTTAATGATCAAATTCTAACCTATATAAATATATTTATGGATTGAGTGGCATCATCTCTCTATTATTGAGCTGTCTTCTGCAAGCGAGATATGATGTGATGCCAGTGATCGAAGCTTCAGCAATGGAGAAGAAGCACCAGATGGCAGCTCTCTCACCATCGTCAGCCTTTCCAGAGAAGCATGTTGCAAGAACTGGACCAGACATGAAGAGGACGATTGACTGAAGCCACATTCCGAGCAACAAAGCTGGGAAGAACATTATGAAGAAGTGCATAGCAACGTTCGGGAATGTGTATGATGGTCTCAAAAGCTTCCAAGCCCATCTCAAGTGATATGCGCCCATAGTAGTGCAAGACCTCTCAGCGCAAACAGCTTCGGACTCGAATCCACACTTGTCGAAGAGCAAGAATGTATCGTAATTATCGGACAACAATGGAACAACAATTCTGATTGACATGAAGAAACCTGTAACAGCGCAGAACTTGATACAAACCACCATGTCTCCTCACGATGCTGGTCGAGGTTCTTTGGATCGATGGCAGAGAAGGCGATATTTGTAACTAATGGCTGGAAGCAGATGTGAACGAAACCAAGAATAGTTAAGAATATGTTCATCTTCGATGTGCAGTTATTGATAACAAGGTACTGGAAGAACTGCAGTATTTCCATTGACGCGAAATAAATAAAGAATGATGCGATGCGTCTACGCTGCCATTTCTGGATTTTTGACCAGAATCCCTTTCCTGTGAAGACTCAGGCCGCGATGCCGCTGCTGAACGCTGTGAAAGCGAGCGACTACCATTTGTTGAAGCACATTGTGATATAAAGAAAGTTGACACTCACTTCTCTTTCACAAATACTCTGTATTTCTGACGTACAATGGTAATATGCAGTATTCGCAGTTTTATATTTTTTGTGCGAGATCGTCAGATTTTTCGAAAAGAAAAATCTAAAAATACAACAAAATTCTTAAATTTTTGACTTTTTTTACAAAGGTACCTTGAATCTTTTTTGCATGTTTTTTTTAAATCCTGTTTAGTCCATTCGGATGTATATATTATGATATTGCCGAAAGCATACAGAGATTCACAGAGTTATTCATTAATAAAAAGTCCATATAATTATGCTAATTTTGCACTCAAAAACAGATTTAAGCAAAAAAGAAATAGTGGATTTTAATATACAATAGATGCTGAATATAATTTTACTATTTAACAGTAAATTGTGATTTTTCAATTTTCAAAAAAAAAAAAAAAAAAAAAAAAATAATTAACAATGAATGAATTTCATTCATATAAAAATAAACTGATCCAGATTTTATTCATTAAAAGCAGATGCAATGTTTAAATATAACATCTTCTCTATATGAGAGAAAATATCACATTCATAAAATGAGCTGATAAGCTAGATCTATATATAGATGTAGAGGCAGAAGTATTTAACCAAAGAAAGAGAATAAAATTTTCAAAAATGTAATATGATTGAAATTTTAACATAAGAAATTGATACATTTATATGTGTAATTTGACCAAAATACAAGCTCGCATGACATATACTTATATAAATGTACATAAATCATCGTAAAATATGCAATTAATAATCGGTTCTCAAAAACCCTCTGTAGCGGCCCTTAGCAAATTTGTTAGTGATCATTAGAACGGTAACAATAACTGCATGTAGAATATAAAGCCAAAAACCAGGGATAATTTGAAGATAAAAATTTCGAATTTTAACATATATGTTTCAAGACGGATTCTAATATTGCTCGTTGTTGTAGAAGGTTCCTTATAACATGAAAGCCGGGAATCGACAATTTTTAAAAAATCGCAATATCTTGGCAATGATTTTAGTCCAGAGCATATAAAATGGTGCTATAATAAATTCCCTGAGTTGTATTTTTGATTAGGCGTTATTTCAAAGCCTAGTTTTGAATTCTCACCAAGGAAGCAAAACTAAACTTCGCCTGAGGCCAAAAAAGTGAGCTTTTTTATAACGTACATTCTGCCAATGGACCTTTTTTACTAATTGAACCATAATTAGTGATAATCGGCCTTTGGGACTTATATCCGGTTTTCAATTCACTGCTTATGGCATTTTTCGGTGTGAAGACCTTCATCACAGTTAAACTTATCCAAAACATTTTATCATTCAAAAAATGAAGGGCCATTAGCACAAACATGGAACGCCTATATTGTGGCAATGAATTTAATCGCATACCGCAAGCTTATTCGAAGATATTTGTTATTGCATATTAAATATGCATTGATACATAATTGACAACTTGAATGCACTTGCAAATACTAATACATTAATTTCCAAGTCTGTTGTCCAAAGATTTCAAGATATTTTAAATATTTAAATATCAACGTAATTGATCTTCAAATATATGGCTATTTGGGCGCCTGTCTTCAAGTAATCTTCATAGATAGAAATGAAGGTTCATCTAATATTGGAATATGATACAATTGAAATGCATCAACTTTTTAATTATACAACCACAGCACCCTAAAACACAAATGGCCGAGGATTGTTTATATTTGATTTTTCAAGATATCACCAATTTCATTTAAAACGCATTTTGAGGTCCAGAATTTAAATGTAAGGCATTGAATATTGTGCTGATTCTTTTTTTACTATTGCTTCTTCTCCAATATTTTGTCATGTGAACTTTAACTTCTATGACTATTGTCATTTGTCACATGTACGACTATTATTATTGACATTGTTATATAATGATTCTTACCTTGATCAGCATCTTTATAGGATACAGTTCTGTTGATAAGCTTAAATATGTAGAATTAAAAGCAAACTGTTCAGTTTGATGTCGATTCCTTTTCTCAAACATTTTGTATTTCCCAAATGCAGTGTACTTCACCGAAGGCGGTTCCGAGTTAAAGCCTGTATACAAAAATTCATTAACATTACAAGTGACCAACAATTACACATCTAGGATAGAATTATATTATTTTTGTTTTCGATTTGAATCTTATCTTGCAGATGGATAAAACACATTGCCTTTTCTTCCAATACAACGATTATATGGTATTTAAGTTAACTTAAATATTTAAGTTAAAATCCTATTATGGAGGAAAACAAATTTGTTATTCTCATATATTAGATGAGAATATTTATTCCCCGAAATATTATTATGCTAAAACTATGTTTCTTCAGTTTCTCACTAAAGAAGAAGACAGCAATCTTCAATTTGATATAGAAAGCATCTCACCTAATGTTCATTCAGCAAGTACTGATAGTAAGGTTTACCATGTGGATGAATTTTGAGCCTTATTCAAAATACACTTCAGAAACCGATAATAAATCTAATTCGACCTCAGTAATTGGCATTATTGTTACTGTTGCCATTTTATTTATTAAGAAGATGTCATTAACGATCCAGTGACAGAAACTAATGAAATGATCATTAGGAATAATCAACCTCAAACAGATAATCCTCAATCAATTAAAATAAACATTATTAATTCATGAAAGATACAAAACAGTTTTTTATTTTGGTGCAGATTGTGCTGCAAGTTCTTTCCAAACTTCAAGGTTGTTCTTGACGGATTGGTGATTAACTTCAAGTGGAGGAAACAGCTTCGCAACGACTTGAAATAGCGGAAGACAGACGAAGTTATAGAAACCAATTTGAGATTTTGGTTTGTCTGAGTTCATTCTATCGTTTAAAGGTGAAGTTAAGCCTATTCCAAGTGATTTTTCATTGTCACCTTGCCTAAAGAACTCTTCGCAAAGAATATCGCACCATTTATCAGCAATCTGGAATGGCCTTGAAACATTTGAAATATCGCCAACTTTGAGAAGAAGTTTCATTGACAGGAGTTTATGTTCCGGTTTATTAATATCAAATTCTGCCTTGTCAACCATCTCAGCTGTATCTTTGACGAGCTTGAAGTGGTTAGCCATATCTGTAGCGAGAATCAATTGGATTATTATGGTCCAAAGGACTTTTTGCTGATCCAAATCAATTGCATGGAATAAATTATACTCTTCTCTGGTAAGCAATGAAATTGCAACGGTGCAATGATGCGTTTCCATGACAGACTGGTCCTTAAACAAAATGCCAAGTGGAGTTTCTGCCTTGACATTGTATATGTTGTTGAATCCATCGTGGCCAGCGTCATGGCAAACAGCTGAGACAAATAGCGCGAGAAGTTCCAATGGCGTGTAAACTTTGTCTAACTCTGCTGTTGAAATCTCATATGCCAAATACTGACAAACATCAACGCAGTGCATCCAGTTGTGATAAGGAACCTCGTGATACTTTTCGCGAATAGCATAGATAAACCTGAAGAACACTTCGTTTGATATCTTGAAGTTTTGCAAAAGATTGAACTTGTTGAATAAATAGAAGAGAATTTTGATGTGTCCAACACCTCTATAATCTACCGAGAAGAAGTTGAGACTTGATACCATCTTCTTTTGATCTTCAGACAACAAAAGTTTTGTTGGGATCGTCGATGCTGTTCTTTCAGTCTCAGACATGAATTTAGGAAGTTCGGCTTCACTGGATCCAAGATCTGCGATAGATTTAAGACGCTGGTTTTCAAGAGAAACAGCAGCAAAAGCAGCAAATGACTTGAGAAGTTTTTCATCATCCTCATCGAAATCTCCTTTCTGTTTGTTGACCATTTCAACAACACCAAGAACTGTTCCAGACTGGGATATTATAGGAGCGACAAGGAGTCTTTCTGTCTTGAATTCATTCTCAATATCAATAGTCCTGTTAAATCTTGGATCATCATAACAATTATTGCATATGATGATTTCTCGTGATTTGACGGATGCAGCAGCAAGACCTGTTGTTAATGGCAACTGAGCGGGGATCTTTCCTCCGTCAACAAGAAAGCTCGTTAAGCAGTTTAGCGGCTCATCGACAATCAAAAGTGAAGCGCATTCAGCGCCGATTGTGTTTCTTGCATTCTTGATGATATCATCGAGAATTCTTTGGATAGATTTAGATCCAGAAAGAGAGAATGAAACATCAAAGAATGAATGAAGTTGCCTGGACATTTCGACTGAATCCTGGTATAAGCGGGCGTTCTCGAGTGAAATACCGCAGAAAACATTAAAGATTTGGATCATATGAGCATCACATTGAGTGAACTTTCCATTTATTTTGTTGACCATTTCTGTGACACCAATAATTTCACTTCTGTTGTTAATGATTGGAACACTGAGAATATTCTTTGTGCGATATCCAGTCTCAAGATCTGTTGAAGAATCAAAATCGGGATCGGCATAAGCATCATCAATGAAAGCAACTTTTTTCTCGCGTACTGTTCTTCCAGCAATGCCTTTATCGATTGGAATGACAATTGCACTTGCAAGTCCATGTTGGAAAGATGTTATCAGATGATCGCGTTTCTCGTTGACCAGGAAAAGTGAACATCTATCACTCTTTGTTAAGCTTCTGCCTTTTTCCATAATCGCTTCAGTCAGTTTGCCGATGTCGAGTTGTCTGCTGAGAACTTCGGCAACTTCGAGAAGAGCTGACAGTCCTTGGCTTCTGTCGCTTGACTGGATGAGTTCTTCGCTCATGTTTGTGAATCTGTCGGCATTCGAGATCGAGAATGACGAGAAAACTGTTAATTTCTGGAAAACAGTAACATCACTTGATTTAAATACTGTCTGTGTTCTTGGACCTCGTAATACATATAAAAGAACAATCGGACTTCCTGGAGTTCTCACAGGATTGACCAACAAAGGCTCATCAACTGGTCCATCGACTTTTTCGTTATAAGAAGGATGTTGTTTTGATGTTCCGCAGTTTAATGGCAATTGTGATGTTACCATTGATCCTACAATACCAGACTCGCTCACTGGCATCGAGTTATCACTGCCGCACAACACAATTGTGTTATTTGTTGAATCGTATTTCCAAATTTCAGCTGTTCTGCATTCAAAGTAATCTTTGAACAAATGCACAGTATCTTTGAGCAACTGATTGAATGGTTTTAATTGAACCAAATCAAGAAGCATTTGCTCATGCAAAGGCGGAGTTAATATAAATTTAGAGAATGTACGAAATTTAATAGCAAATTGATTGATAAACAACTCTTCATCCGAAGTGAATTCAGGTGCAACAATAGATCGCACGATTTGAATAACAGCGACAAGAGCACCGCGATAATCCCATAAAGGAAAGGCCATCATTGGACAATCGTCTGGCGCAAACTTGATATCGACTCTCTTGCTAAATGCTGGATGATTATGTGGTGAATTTGTTCTTATAATCGATTTCGTGAAAAATGCAGAACTTGCAATAGATTCTGTCCTTGGAACAACAACTTGATATGTTGGTGAGTAAAGGAGGTTTAATTCTTGAACATTTTCCCAATAAATTGTTGTTTCTCCTCCAAAATGTTGATTCATGAATTTTTCGGTTGCTTCGTACACTGATGTATTTGATGCCTCCAAGATATACAAATCCAACTGTTCTTTTGACATAGATACTTGAAATGGAGTCATTGAATTATGGATTGGTGTTTTTTCGTCTTTGTATACAGTAGATTGTGTCGCACTTGGGCCTTCAGGTGATTTAGATTCAACAATTTCTTTCTCTTTTGCAGAATTATTATCACTTGGCGTATTTTTCAGTGGAATTATGATTTCCGGAGGCTTGGCTGGTGCCACAACGAAGTGTTGGTACTTTTCGAACGGAACATCTGTCTTCATGGGCTTCATTAAACGAGGAAGCTGAAGTTTGTTCCTCCCAGAAGTCTTCATGAAAATTTTTTAATTTTTTTTATTAAAATAAACATCTTCATTATGCATGGGCCTTGTTTATCAGATAAAAATTTTGTATAAAAAACGTATTTTTGCCAATATTCGATTTTATTTAATATTTGAGTGATACTCCGCATACACATCCTAATTTTCGCTAATTTTTCATTAGTTAGTCGACTGATTTGTTCTCATCAGTCACAAAAAAGGCTTGTTGTGTATCCATTGTTTCTACCGACTGTTTCTTTATCTATCCGTAATCGGCAAATGCCTCAATTCGCTAATAATATATTATAATAATTTTGATTCCTGTATTCTATCCATTCTCAGGCCAATACATTGTTAATGATTACAAGGCTTATTTAAGTGGTAATCAAATTTCAAAAATATTTTTTGGAATTCTTTAAATTAGGATCTAACATCGAATCAGCAATGCGATGGAATTGATTAATCGTTGAAAAATCCAAGTCGTTAATAATCGATAATCAAATTCATGAAAATAAACAATAAAATTCGCCAGATTAATTACAAATTACTGTAGAAATGTTATGTAATAACAGTTTACATTACAAAATCATTTCAAATATATCATAATATTATTTATTGATTTCTGAGTTATTTATTGATATTTGTTATGTAATATATAAACATAGGAATTAGCATATTATAGCTAATATAATTATTACAAAATTTGGTCTGTAACTATTTGATTTGAATCAGAAGAACTCATTTAATACATCGATAGGTTGTGAAAATATTTTCGTTCTTGATAGAATATCTAATTAATTACTGTTTCTAAACGTTGACAACATGTTTCAGCGACGATATATAGCAAGTAAACTAGTTTGGGAGAATTCATATTGAAAAAATTGTGATATATTAAATATTTCGTCTTCAAATATATTTTCTCGAGGCATTTTATCAAAAAACAGATTAAAAATCACAAGGATTAGCTAGTGTTAAAGAATAGAGTTGTCAATCATAAATAATAATTAATTTAATAAACAAACATACAATTAAACTAAAATCTAGTCTGGAATCTTGGAGTTTGGGTGACGTTTTGTTGCTTTGGAAGCATTGTTGGTGTCATCTGTTTCTTAAATTGTTGATTCAAATCCGAATCTTTAATGTTTTCTGTGTTTTCAAAGAATCCATGCCACTGTTGTGCAGGCTTGGCAAGGCTCACTTTCTTCAATATCTTATGAGGTTCAAACACCGTTTCAGAACTTGAATATGATTTCATCTGAATTTCACGCTTATTTTCATTGATTGCTGATTGAACTTCATTTATCTGTTGCAGTAAATAATAATTTTCCATTGCTAAATCATACTTCTCAACTTCTCCACGCATAAAACTGATTTCAGGTTCTGCCTTTTGTATTTCTGTTTGGTACTGATACAATAGATTAGATTTTGTTTCGATTGCTTTCTTCGCTTCTTCGATTTGTTCTTTACACTGTTGATGATACTTTAATTCTTCATTCCTAAGTTTTTCTTTGAAAGCACCTTTCATTGTATTAAACTTGTTATTCCATTCCTTGTAGTCGATATCTTTTTGTATGATCTCGCTCCGTTTGGCAATTGTATCGCGAATAAGAATGTTATGAAGGAATTTCTGGCAATACTCATCTATGTCTTGTTCAAGAAGCTGAAAATTCATATCACAAACAGCCTGATTTCCTATACTGAAGATTTGATATTGATTTGTGATTGATGTTCTTAGATTTCTGCTGATTGCCTCTTTGATTTGACTTTTTATGGCACTGGAATTACCTTTGATGGATTTTCTTTTTTCGTCTCTATCTTGAATCCACTGACAAAACTCCATCATGTTTTATTTTAAACGTTCACTTTCTATTTTCAAGAAATGAGATGCGGAATCGATTCAGTTTCGTATACACTGTATGAATATCATGTTTTCTATCGATGAAAAAGAATATTCAAAATCCAAAATCGATCATTCAAATTGCAGGAAGTGGCGAAAACACGATTTTTAGGTCATGGGATAGATATTTAGTCTATCTGTTGAAACCAAATGTACAAAATTTGATTTCACACATTATACTTAAGAATCATAGCTCAATATTAATTAATTAACTAATTCACTTTTCAATTCATCATCAAAACTTAATTTTGAATATGTTCCATATTAACCATATCTTATCAGATATATGCTGCATCATACTACATTGATCATCATGATTTTTCCATGATAGATTATTGAAATTTTTGAAATCTTTCCTGTGATTAATTGATAATATAAAAACAGCATTGAATTTTGAATGCATATATGTATGATATTAAATATTTGATATATGACACATCTTATTTAAAATTTTTATATGAAATTGAAAAGTGAATTAGTTAATTAATTAATATTGAGCTATGATTCTTAAGTATAATGTGTGAAATCAAATTTTGTACATTTGGTTTCAACAGATAGACTAAATATCTATCCCATGACCTAAAAATCGTGTTTTCGCCACTTCCTGCAATTTGAATGATCGATTTTGGATTTTGAATATTCTTTTTCATCGATAGAAAACATGATATTCATACAGTGTATACGAAACTGAATCGATTCCGCATCTCATTTCTTGAAAAGCTATTTCATCATATTTCAGATATCCAAGCGCAAAAGTGTTTTAACTCTCAAATTTGGATTTTAGCGGCCAAAATTGGCAAAATTGGCATTATCATTATGTAAATGTAATAATAATCCATATTTTAAAAAGTGAATAACGTTAAAAGTCACGTTTTTTCACAATTTATTTGACACTGTTTACATTAATAAAATAGTATATATGATGCTAATTATTTTTCCATCGTTTTTATTTTTGAACACTTTATTTCTATTAATCAATAATTTCAGCATATTCATTGGGAGACTATGAGTATAAGTTGGTGTATCACATTAAAAACATGTAATATTTGCATGCATCTATGTATATTGTCGTCTCCGCAATGATTTCGTGTATTTATAAATAAAGATACTGAACAATTATTCAATTAGGAGCTTGTATTATTTGTAATATGTTACTATGTTGTTGGCACGTGATATATTTATAATAAATATTGCTATTTACTCAATAATAAGCTGATATCAAAATGTTAATTATAATATGAAACGATATTATATATGTTTAACACTACAACTATGCATTGCATCACATAAGAGTTATATTTGTCCATACATGTTTGATCTGGTTCTGACCCCCAGAGTTGATACACTTCTCCAAGCGCAAATGTTTCGTAAATTACTAAAAGACAAAAACATTGTTGATTTTAAAATAAAACAATATAAACAGCTTATTGCTTGCAGTACAACATCGGATATGAGCCAATTCTTTCGATTTTGATTTTTGCAGGACCGTTAATGATGTATGGCTCGCCATCGATCTGGAATGCCATTGGCTCGGATGTCTCAAGATTCATCTTTGAGGCCTGGTCGATCTCTTTCTCAGGGTGAAAACCGATTTGGTTCAAACCTAATGAGAAAGCGCCACCTTGTGTGATAATTTCAAATTTCTTATCATCAATAGTTCTTGGTGTCTCGCTCCTCCACAAATCTTTTCCTGAATAAATTGATGTAATTGCTTGAATGATAAATGTCTTCTCTGACTTGCGGAATTCAATAGACTTCTCAACGTTATTTTCTTTGTAATACTCAACCTTCAATATATCCTTTAATGATGGCTGGCCGCAAAATGATTTGAATGAGCATGGTAAATAGAGGCATTTCGACATGCAGTGGCAGCAAAAACATCCTGAGCAGTTAGTTCTGCAAGTTTGGAACGTATTTGCAATGGCTGCATCAACCCCAAATGAACAATAGTTCAGCATGACTTTAGAGAAACTTTCCTGGTCATTATCTGTCCTTTGGTAGGAAACTAACCACATATCGAGGTTCTTTGATTCATCAGAATTTCTAATTTGCGAAATGTTCTTTTCAATGTGAGATACATCGCTTGAATTGAAGGAAGGACCCCACCCAAGCATTCTACTCATATCGTTACCGGTTCCGAGCGGAATTACAGCGATTGGAGGCCTGTATTTTCCGGATTCATAATCGGAACCATAAACATCAGTAAGAAGAGAAACGGCCCAGTTAACAGAACCATCACCACCACACACAACGACTTTAAGATCATTCCTGTGCAAAACGCTTTCGTATTTCTGTGCAAATGAGTAAGCATCATCAGGAAGTGTAACGACATAGATATTGCTCATTCCTGAGACAGCATCAATAACTGACTGTCCGAGGTTTCCACCAGACTTCGGATTAACGAAGAACAACAAAGGAGATTCCATATTTTTGAAAAATGAATTTGTAATTCAATCATGATCGCTAAAAATTTTTCAATTTTGAGTCCAAAATACATCGAAACAGACTTCGTCTGTTGATAATATTTACAATGGACTTGGTTTTGAATAAGGTTATTAAATCATAAAATTCGATATAGTTCGAAATATAGAATAATCTACAATGAGTTCAATAATATGTTTAAGTTTTGGCTGTGTAAAAATATTTGAGAAGAAATGCGATCATAGGGTCTCAATTACATGTTGTTAAAAGGTTTTTATTTTTGTTATTGATGTGGAATGACAGGAATTATGTATAGATGTGATTTCGCAAATGTTTTGATCCAAAATTCGGAAGTTTTTGTTGAATGTTTTCTGTTTTAGAGCAAGTTAAGAATTTAATCGATATTTGTGATAAATTTGCCGATGCCTGTATTATAGAGAGTATTCTCTATTAACCAACATTGATTTTGTTCTATTTTGTATCAATTCGATTTCTCAACGATTGCTTTTGAAGCATTTAGAGACTTGAACTAGAACACACAGTTCAATCAAATGATGTTACGTGGTTTAAAAAGACTAAACGATGAATTTTTTAAAATCGGATTATATCGCGAACATTTTTGCTCTTCACATTCATCAAACACATCCATATAATATGCATATTGCTGGCGATGGTCAGGATTTGATTATTTTGACATTTTCCGCCATTTGAAGAATTTTCCAACACAAAAGGGATTTTATCATTTGGCATTATATGAAATCGATAGTATGGACAAATGATTTTTGCCTCGTTATTGATTTCTTTTCAATTTGATCGATGATGTTGGAGAAAAATTAAAAGTCGCCCATTTTTATGCAACAGCAATTTTGATCATAACAAATAATAGGAACTCATATTGGGAACTTATCCTATCAGTGATCTCAGCAAATGACCTGTAATTACGGCTCCACTTTTTTTCTTGTTGACCTTTTTGAGTTTTGCGATTTTTAACGAGTAACTCCCTTCCTGGACGAATCTGATGAAGCATTTACGTGCTTTTTGGGGGTGCTGATTCTAGTGGTGCAATCTGTTTCATGATCTTGTATTACTTAATCATGATATGATTACAAACAGAAACCCATTACAAATCATTAATTGGCTTCTGTTATGAATCTCTTTGATGATTATAACAAATACATCTCACTATTATAGCGTTCGCTCGCTTATTTTTGCTAGAGTTCCCCTAGAAAAATCAAAAAATAGAAAAGAAAAAATACGCTACGCGCAGGAGTCAAACGGCATTCCTTTGCCCACACATCGAGCATACCTAACGTTATGCTAATTAAATTAGGGCCAATGGAAAGAATCCCATGCTTTCAACTATTGAAAATGATTAGCAAGAGTAGGCTTCATTTTTTTCAACAGTTCATAAGTCTTTCATTAAAACCAAGACAAATTCTTATTAATCCTTCCAAAAAAGTGTGTATCAAAGAATATGAAGCGGTATAGTTTAGCGAAATGTTAACTATACCGCGTAAACAAGCTAATTCTTTTAAATTTTACTTTTTTATAACTTCCAATAAGAATATAAAAATATAAATTCAAAATATATATAAAAATATAAATAATAAAAATATTTTTAATTAGTTCTATACCAAGCATACATAGTAATGTACGGTGGCATGTAATCTGTTCCGGAACCCGTGTTATAAGTATTTACAAAAATAATAATAAATTTATTAATTAAATATCATAACCAATTTCTGAATCTTCTTCTTTAGATTTCTTTTGAAGTCTTGGGTTCTTTTGTCAACCAGCAGCCAAAGCAGCTAATTGTTTTTCTGTACACTTTCTTTTAGTTTTATCATGTTTAATCTTCTTTGATTTATCATTTGATAAATCCTTTAGAATTTCTTGTTTCATTTCATCTCTAAGTGATTGGATGTTAATTGTATCCGACATTTTAATAAGATAAAACTTTTGATTTTGTTTATAATTAAATGAGCTTAAGTAAATCCGAAAGGCAATCAATTATAGATAATGAAGAACGTGGAATTTTATATCCGTCATATTAGGTTGTTAAAACAAATGGTAAGGTACAAATTCGTAAAAGAAAAGTACCATTAAATTCTAAGAAAGAAGAATCTGATAGTTCTTCTGAAATTACATTAGACGATAATCTATCATCATTTTCAGAAGATGATTATCAACAATTATCTAATAAAGCATTGCTGCCAAAGATGCTAAAGGTATTAGAGAAATCAACAACATCAGAAGATATGAATAAGAATCCAATTGAAAGAGAACGTGAAACAAATGAAAATAAATGATTCATAGAAAACATTCAAGAAACAGTAACAAATAATAGACCATTTCCAATGCCAGTTAGAAATAGAAGAGCAAGAATAATAAGATTATAAGTTATATATATTATTGATTTATATTTTTATTAAATGAATAACGAACAGTTAAACGAATTCACTCCAACAGAGAATTATCATCAGATCAAGAGTTACTTTGATATTATAGATAATGCTATTCAAGTAGGTGATACCAATAGACGTTATGTACCATCTAAAGATCCATCTAATCCGAAAGATATTAAAGAAAATCATTATGTAACATTTAATATATCTCCTAAAGGTGAAAACATGATAGATCTATACAATACATGTATTACATATACATTAAAGGCAAAACTTAAGAGTGCTTTATCATCATATATTAAAACAACAGGTTTTCCAAAAGATGAACCATATAATGAACCATCTATTTGGGTTGGATTTGATGATAGCTTTTATGCTGTATCCGCATATCAAATCTTAGCAAATGGTAGAGTTATTTATACACAAGATAATGCAATTAATGAAGGTTATAAGTATCTGGCAAAGTAATATATAATATATTAAGTGATGAAACAAATGTAGATTTATTAACATTAAATTATTTAAATAAATATCGTGATGAATTTAATGGTGATACAGGTGATAAAGGTGATAACCGACAACCAGGACGTGATGGTTTAGATGATGCTTCAGCTCGAGGTTGGATATGGGATTTAATAAATACTGGTTTAACAACTGGTTCATTTGCTGCTCTACAATATCAAGTATCACAATTATCAGTATTATTAGCTAAGACACAAGGTTTAGATACATTACGTGAAGTTTTAAATGTTATATCTACTGGTGGTGATGTATTTAATAATTTAGCGACATGGGTTCAAAGAATGGAAGAGTTCACACATACAATTACAGGAAACTTTAATATGTTATCAGATATGTTAGAAGGTACTACATCTAATTTAGAATTGTTTGGTACATTCATTTCTGAAACAAACGCAATGACTACTAATAATATTAATTGGATACAAGATCTTACAGGACAAGAAATGGATAGTCATATGAATTTATTCAGCCAAGTTACTACATTTCTTAGAAACTTATCTAGAGTTGGTACTAGAAGTATTATGTCTAGAGATATTAATGAAATTGTTGAAGAAGAAGATGCTGTAGAACCTGAACCAACAATTGCTGAAAAGTTCAATAAGCTATTTTCTAGTTATGGTGCTTTATTGAATTATGTTAATAGTGTAATTAAAGATAATAATATTAGTTTTGAAGGTACTGAGAACAATAATGATTTACTTATTACTTTTACAGTTGCTGAAGTATTTAGAGAGTTATGTTCAATAAATGATAACTTAACTAGTTTCACCAAAACACCTGATGATCATGATTTAGAAATAAATGAAGAACCAGAACAACAAACATCTATAACAGTTGGTAAGATTAATACTCAAGAAATTAATATTAATAATAAAGATTTAACTACATAATTAAATAATAAATATGACATTAATCATACACATGAAGATTTAGAAAATATAATAAATAATAAATCTGATATTAATCATACATATACGGAATTTAATAAAGTTTCAATAAATGAAATTGGTGCTTATGTATATGAAATTGATAATACTCAAGCAATTAAACCACCAACGTTTACAGCAGGTCTAATTACAAATAATGATATAATATATATAGAACTAAATTCCGATAATAGATTAAATGTAATTCAATAATTAAATAATAAAGCTAGCAAAGATCATACACATACGGAATTTAATAATATTAAATTTGATAGTATTTCTGTAAAAGATCCAGATAGAGATTATTATTATGATATTCATCAAAGATTAAATGATATTTATCAATTATTTGTTAATAATAGTAAATCGTTATCTCAAATGATACGAAACTTATATCCAATAGGTTCTATCTATACATCTATGAATAGTACTAATCCTAGTATAGTTTTAGGATTTGGTACATTGACACAAATCGTCGATAGATTTTTATATTGTGCTAATAGTAGTAATCAAACTGGTGGTTCTAAAAATATATATATAAATAACTTACCAGCACATAGTCACTATATTAATTTAAATACTAATAATAATCATGATTGGCAAATGAATTAATGCATGAAAAAATGGTCCTGATTTCCACATCACTCGTGGTTTTAGAAAAAAAAAATATTTCTTTTTCAAAGTCCATGATTTTTAAGCGAGAGATATTAATGAATCTCCTCTAATATGCTATGTGCAAAGAGTCGAATATCATTGTAAATCTAAATTTCTCTATCTTGAAAAGCATCAAATTGTGGGAAATATATTTTTTAGACAATCTCATAGAGAATTTTGAGAGTCTATATTTGGCCTTAGCGGACCCTTAATTGTCAAAATTGTTATTATTGGTGATTTTTGTTCATTTCCATTTCAATCAGGCGTCCAAGTTAATGAAACGCATTCAAATTGCATAAAAATGATCATTGGCACCATATTGAACTATGAATCATTTTAAAATTCTTGCTTCCAAATGATAGACAGATGAACAATGTTGCGCCTGATTTTATTGTATTGTATTGTGAACGGTGTAGAGTTGGCGTATGATAAAGCTTCTGTATCACAAAGATTTGGTTGTTAGTTTCTGAAACGATTGAAGTGGAAATAAACTGGAATATTGCAAGTACAAATTTGTTCTCTATCAATTTTTGTCACCGATGGTCTATCAGGCTCTTTTGGTGCAACTGGATCATTTGAAGTTATGTTTGTTTTGACAACTTCTTTATTTCCAATTTTGTCAGAAGGATAATTTAGCGGAACATAAATCGCGTCAATTGGCAATTTTGCGAAGTTCTCATTAAGGGGTTCAGTGATGTTATAGTGAATGTTATA
>JALKBU010000128.1:0-78191 GCA_023091735.1 Trichomonas tenax | reverse complement strand
GAATTTTCTAACAGGAAGCTTTAAAGGAATTTCAACATTGATTTCAGAATTAGCAGATTTACCTCCACAATCGACAACCTGACCAGATCTGACAGTATTAACTCTCTTCCATACATCAGCATGTCTTACTAAACAAAAGTTTTTAGTGAATGTTTTAAGATCTATTTTAACTGTTGATGATACCATAAATGGTTTTAAGTATGCATTCAATGTTGCACATTCAGATAATTGTAATTCCTCATTTGTTTCTAATGTTTCAAAATCAAAATTAATATAATATCTCGTTGGTTTAAAATGTTCTTGTAAATTGTGTGCTAATAACCATTGATATATTTTCTGCTTAGTAATATGTGGTGCATATGGCTGTTGAGTTCTGTTTAATTGAACGTCTTGAATTAGTTTACCATTGTTTTCTTTACATTTTTCACAATGTTTAAGAAATCGTGACTGATGTTTTCTTTCTGGATCATCACGGATGGAATAAACTTCTTCCTTGCAATATGGGCAAACTCTATAGCCAGTTAATGTTTCTACATCAGTGATTCTGTCAGCGTGAAGCTTACCGCTTGGTGATTGAGTGAGAAGAATATTTACAGTCGGAAATTCCGGATCTACAACAATAGAATCAATCAAATTAAATTGAACTTTATTGATATCAACTTGATCAGGTTGTGGTTCTACGAAGTAATAATCAATATTAATGTTAAACTTCCTACATAACTCCTCACTTTCTGATGAAGCATCGAATCCTTCATATGCATCAATTGATTCATTTAAATAACTTCTACGAGTTTTAGGATTAACTCCATCAGGTATGTTATAAAATTCTTTAAACTTCCTTCTTCCTTCAGCTCTAATGCTATTATCGTTTAATCTTGTTGTTAATTTCTGACTCATTTATGTAAGAATAAAAAAATTATTTTTTAAGTTCCCCATTGAAGCTCATAAATATAATCATTAAATTTTGTCAAACCTTCAAACCATCCATATGTTGGTGCTTGATTTAAAGTGAGAATCACATCTCTAATTGTTGTGGTTGGATTGAATTTTAAGGTAAAAAAAAACTCTTCAACATTTTCACAATCAAATACCTTGTTATCAAAGCTCGCATTTATGTACCAAAAACCAGATGGATGAACAACTGTATTTAATTCTTCTTCTGTTATTGGTCTAAGGTCTTCATTTTCCCAAATGTCAAAATCAGTATCTCCAAAATGAAATGATAATTTATTTAAAATATCAAAAGGATCTATTTTTGATGTCGATAGAATAATTCCCATTTACACTGTAATAAAAAAATAATTTATATTCCAAATAATGCATTAAAATAACATAAGTTTTTATCATCCTGAATATGTCGAACACATCTTAATTTACTCAGAAATGTATAACCGGAAACATTAAACTTAATTCCTGTTTTATTTAATTTGATTACTTTAAAAAGGAATGTATGATTGGCAATGAAATGATGTGATGATGATTTATGAGTTGCCTCCATCTTTTCAGAAATGGAAAAATAAATATAGTGCTTATATGTTTTCATATCTTTTGCATTCTTGATAACAAATGGAATAGATCTTTCTACTTCATCTTCTTTTGGTGCAGTCCTTTCATATGTGATATTATGTGTATCTTCAACAATGAATCCACAATCACAAAGTATTTTATAAGTACCTATTGTTTCGTTAGCAATTTTGTCAAGTAATTCAAAAACTTTATCAACACCCGTCACTTTATTTAAATAATAATTGATATATAATTCATGATCTTCTTTTTTGATTGTATTAGTTCCATATGATACATGCTTTAATACTGTCTTAAATTTTTCTTCATCAATGGGTGGTGATAATAGAATGCATGGATAAATGTCATCAATGAACTGTAATTTATGTTTCTTAATGAATTTTGTACCTTCTTCCGATAATGTTTCATAAATCTAAAACATATATTTTATACAAATATTAAAAAATAATTATGGATTATTTTTGTTGGTAACCCTGGAATCCAAATCCAGGATATTCTTGGTTATATTGTGCTTGGAAACCTTGTGGATTGTAATTCATTTGCTGTTGATTCTGTTGCTGTGGTTGCTGTTGCTGCATGTTTGCTCCATATCCAAATCCAAAACCGAAGTTCTGATATTGATTCATGTACTGCGCTTGTTGAGCAGTTTGATCCGGAGTCTGATATTGCTGTCCGAATCCAAATGATTGCTGAGCATACTGTGCAGCAGCATCCGTTTGATCATAAGCAGGCTGTGTGAATGTTTGAGCTCCATAAGGAGAGGCAGAGAATGGACTTGGAAACTGAGCAAATTGCGTTGGATTCTGGAAACCAAATCCATACTGATACTGTTGGAATCCTGGCTGTTGATACTGTGGATTGAATCCATATGAATTCTGCATCATTGGTGTATTAAATTCGCCACTTGCTGATCTCTGTGGTTCAGGATTTTGTGTACTATTACGCTGCTGTGCAGCATCGCTGCTCTTTGTTCTTGTTGGCAACTGACGGATTCTTTGTGTCTGCTGTGAAAGTATATTTTCAGGAGTCATTTGTTGTGAAACTGTCTGAATTTGAGGCAGTGAAACAGGTGGCTCTGGTTCGTCTGGAAAATTTGGATTAACGAACTTTTGGAGAGAATCTGGAACTTGTGGTTCAGGAATAACTTCTTGCTTCCATCTTGGATCGAAAACACCGTGCTTCTTTGTCTTCTGAACTGGTCTTTCATTTGATGGCTTAATTTCATCTTTCATAATTGAATGATTTTCTGTTGTCTTTGGTTTAGGATTATCATAAAGAACTGATTCAAACCCTATATTTTGAGTAATCTGTGTATTCTGATAGCTTTGTGGTTGTTCATAAAGGACAGAACAAAAACCAATTTGTTGGCTTGATTCAGAACTTTGTGAACTATGACTCTTCTCATCTTCAAGGACTGAATTGAAGCTAAATTGCTCTATATTTTTAGAAGCTTGTTTTTGCTTCGATTCTTCTTCAAGAATTGCATTGAAATTAAATTGCTCTATAATTTTAGAAGCTTGTTTTTGTTTCGATTCTTCTAAGAGAATTGCGTTAGAGTTCATTTGCTTTGCTGGTCCTTGATTCTTAGATATATGGCTCTGCTTAGATTCTTCTTCCTGGAGAATTGCGTTAAAGCTGTCTGGTTTCATTTGCGATGGCTTTCTAACAAATTGCTTTGGCCTTGGTTCTTGTTCGAGAATATTATTGAAGTTTGGAGCTCGTTGATTTGGAATATTCTGCCTCTTTAATGGCTGCTGTGATTTAGCAGAAGGCGGTTCATTGTATGTTTGTGGTGTTTCGTCAGCAAATCTCAAAACAAGCGGGTTTGGTTGAGATTTAATATCTTCTTCAGGTGGAATAACAACTGGTGATTGTGCTTCATTTGGCTCTGTTTGACCGATTAACAATGTCATTGTGTTGTATGTTTGTTTGATTGATGCACTGATTTGTTTATCGACAACAATTGTGTTATTGACAATTCCTTTATGGATCTGTGTAAGGAATGAAAAGATCTTCAAAATGTTTGGATGCATCTTTTGGTTGGAATTCTGTTTCATGTATTTTCTTGCCAAATATGTAAATCTTGGCAACAATTTTGTAACAATATTGAAATAATCAGTGACATTATTATTTGCATCTTGCGTTAAATCAGGAATTTGCAAATTATCGATTGTCATGTTCATCAACGATCTGTTATTTACAGAGATAACATCATCACCTAATTCAATCTGAACGTCTTCAGCAACTTTTTCTTTGATAGAATCTGCATCAAACTTTGAAACAAAGTTATTAGAAATGCAAACTGCATTGAATGGTGTCTTTGACAATGAAGGTTTTGAAGCACCTGTTTTCTTCTGTGCTGCAGCAATAATCTTATTGTACTTGTTGTTGACGACTGGAGAGAAAACGTTCTTCGTTGTAATAAGATTCTGTCCAATAAAGATTTCATCGATCTTTATTGGAATTCTAAGCTGATAACGAGACGCTTTAATGAATGAGAAACGCTTCGAGAAAACATCAATAACTAAATCCATCAATGCCCTTCTGTCGCCTCTCTTTGATACTTCATGGAGATTCTCTGGAATGAATTTGACGAACTCAAACAGTTTGTGAATTATCATGAAGAAAGAATTACTGTCAACATTCTTGAAAACACGATTCAAATAGCTCATATTTGTTTCAACAGGTGTCCATGTGTTGTACCACATATCCTTTGGCTCATTTGGATCATATCTTTCATCGCAAATTCTCAAAACAACTTTTTGCATCGTTTGTTCTTTGAATTCATCTTCCATAACGATTCTATATTTGTTTCCTTCAACAACGAAGAAACAGAAGTTCTTGACATAGTCAGGAACAATTCTTGGATCATTAAAGTCAACAACGACATCAGCATTATATTCATCATCGAGTTGAATCCATCTGTAAGTGAATGGAGTGACAACAATTAATCTTCTTGATGGACAACGAATATATTCATTAGCTTTGATTTGAACCCATCTGTGATTTGATTCATTAAGATAGACGCATTGCATGTCATCGAGTTCTTCATAAGCTGGTTGGAAGCTGATATCATCTCCATCGAATTCGAAATCGATGTCAGCAAAAACAACATCGAAGTGATGGATCTTCTTGAACGCTTTCTTCTTTGTTCCAACAATGATATCGATGAAACCGTCTTCTTTAACGAATTCATTGAATGATATATCAAAGTTGATGACATTGTCGATGAGTCTGAATTCTTTGATGTTAATCGAGTCCGAGCAAGAATATTCAACAGTTAACATATCCTTTGGATCATCGAACAGAGAATTGACATAGAAGAAATAGCGATATCCGAGTAAACCTGCATATATGTATGACTTCGGATCTTCGTATTCTCTTGTGTATCTGTTATAGAACAAGAACAAATATGTTCTATCTAATTCTGTGTACAATGAAAGATCCAATTTTGATGACTTTGCATTGACTGACAAAGTTACTTCAATATCATTCTTAACTTGAACTTCTGTTTCTTTGTCTTCTTCATAATAATCAATTTCGAAAGCAGATTCCGCATCTGTAGTGATTTCATGTGGAATCCTCACGAATTTCGAATTATATGTTGTGAACAAAATTGCGTCTTCAGACTTTTTCAGCGAAATTCTGTTGTGCTCTTTATCATAATAAAGAGATCCACCGTCAACTTTGATGTAAATATCTGGATTAATCTTGTTGACAATAACATTGATTGGGAATGTAAACTTTCCATAAACAAGTTGTGCAGACATTTCTTCGAATCCAATTGGAAGATCAGCAACATTAATTTTCACTATAATATCTAAATTGTTGCGAACAATTGTTATGGCTTTTGTCGGTGCTCTGATTGTTGGTGTGATTGTGTTATCATCTGTGATGATTGTTACTTCGATTGGTTTCGTTTGAGTAGGAAGAATGCTTGGAACGTTGATGTCAATCTTTGAGAAGTTTGCAATATGGAAATCATTATCAGCAATCATTACAACGAGATTGTTTTGACCATAATTGTACAAGTTGTCGCAAACATTTGGAGCTTTCATCAATGAACTGAGTTTGCTTGGTAAATCAACTTCACTGATTTGTTGTTCAAATTCATCCTTCTCGCGTTGAATTTCTAAATATTCGTTGATTATGGTTCTTTCGTTGCTGCTTTGATCCTTAATTTTATCGAGAACTGCAACAGTTGCAGTAACTAACTTGAAGGTAGAATCGTATTTGCTTGAGAAGTTCGTAAGATTAATAAGTTGTTTGTAAGCACATTTGAGTTTTTCGAAATCAAACTTTGAGACTGATTTATCTGAAGGAATGCTTATATCGATGAATTCAGGAGTTCCTAACTCAAAGAGGAAATCATTCTTCTTGAACTTGTTATCGAATTGGAATAAGAAGTAATTGCTGCGCGTTTGGAATTTGAAATATTTTTGCGTGACTTTGTTTGTTATCTTCAAATCAGAAGATTTGATGAAAACGAGTTGATGAAGTGATGTTCTTGTTGTTCCGAAATCGAGATGTTCTTTGACATTTTTAATGATTTCAACGAGTTCATCTTTTGGATAATCGTAGTTGTTTTCGCTTGATCCTTTTGCCATTGGACCGACTAAAATATTCATGAAAGCCATTAAGTATTGTGCGAAAATTAAACTGAGTTGAATTCTTTCTGTTTTTGCATTCTTTGATAAAATTGTTTCGCAAGCCGGAATAACATCTTTTTCACACTCTTTGAGATCTTCTTCAATGAATGATAATATGTAATTGTAGAATTCCTTTTGATAGTTGACATTTGGCTGAATGAAAATTGTATAATTATCCATCAAAAAGTCGTTAACATCAGCAGGATATTGTGAAACTTGGTTTGCAAATACAATAAAGTTTTCTTTGATTCTCTCCCATTCCTGTGGCGACACTTGTTCAGCCAATGTGATGAATTTCTCTTGATTTTCAAGGCTGATGTAATTAAGGCTTGAAAAGATGCTTGCGATTTCTTTTGCACTCTTTGAAGTGTTGTCAGAAAGGACAATATGAAGGAAGAATACAATTAAAGGAATCTTTGTTTGCTCAGCTTCCCGCAGCATCGATTGCATTTCACGCATCATTCCGAACTTGAATCCATGCGGTGCGAGAATATTATCCAATTCGCTGTCAGGGTATAAATCAAAATCTAATTCATATTCCGTTTTGTTATTAGCAAGATCAATGCAATATTGAACGAAATCAGCCATTTGAACTTTGCTGTACCCCTTTGCATTCTTTTGGACATATTGAGAAATTTGCGCGAAACTCTTATTTTCGAGGTTCTTTTGATTGCATCCATTCTTTTTGTTGACGAATGGGAAAAATTTTGTGATGTATTTAACGAAAATTTTTTCATTGATGACTGGTAAAAGTATTTTCATGTCTGAAGGATATTTCTGGAAGAACGATTGAATTGTGTTAATGACATTTGTTGAGAGTCTTTTTGTTCCTAAAATATGATCAAATGTTCTCTTCCAAATTAAATTGTTTGGATTTCCTGCAAGTTCTAATACCAAATCCTGTAAGAATTTCTCTTTGAACTCTTGATAATCAGTTTGGAAGAACATTACATTTTTGACATAATCAAAATCTATTGTATTTTCGTTGAGAGAAATATTTCCATTAAGGAACACATAAAGGCAATGTCCTGCATAAAATTCACCGATATTGGCTTTTTCGAGAAGATACATTTTGTATGAATATTTTGCGAGAGCATCGATAACTGTTATGACATCTTTTGAAGCAGTTGGAAGACCCCATATTACATAAGGATTCAAATCGAGCTCCTTCATGTGCAAAATTGGAGTGTGAGAAATTCCCCAAATATTGTTTTGTTTGAAATATTTGTTTTGGTGATAGAATAATCTGCTCATTCTTACAATTTGATCCATTGGAGATGATTCATCTTCCGAGAATGTGTAACCATCATTTCCTGGACAATCAAAGCATTTTAGAGGCAGACCGTCCCTTGGCCATGAAAATTCTGTGTAACTTGTTTTATTTCTGTTTGCCATATAAAGTTGTAAAACTGTTTCTAAACACTCTTCGAAGTCATCCTCCAAGTGATCTCTGATTCTTTTAACAAATCCAACAACAAGATCGATGTCTATATTTGTCATCTTCTTAGGGAATGGTTTATTTGTGAATAATCCCCATGCAAAAACTGTTGATTTTTTGGTGTTTAAAAATAAAAGTTTTGGATTTTTTTCGTATTTTGGAAACTTAAAGATATTTCCAAATCCATAGTTCATTATCGTTGCAAAATGATCTGGTGATAAATATCCTGGATATGTAATGCATTTAAATGCTTTAGACCTGTAACCAAAATTTTTTCCGTCAATTATAATTATTTCCAAAACATTGTCTTCAACATTCGGATTTTCGACTTTCCCTGATATTCTAATATTCATTTTGCACCTGAGAATACGTAATAGTTGGCAAAAAACATCCATAAAAGAATCTTTTTCAAAATATGGTATAAGATTCAACCAATTCGAATGAAGAAGGACTACCAAGAAGTCCTCAAACGTCTTGCATTGTGCTAAATAGTATAAAGGTTTGATTATCCATTGCGGAATTTTTGGAAAACCGATATCATTGAAGAAATACTCAAGAAACGCTTTCTCTTGATTTGAGCATTTGATGTCCTTTGAGTTTGTTAGACTTCCTGAGAAAACATTACCCGGATTATTTTCAATTTGTGCAACAATCTTCGAGTATTGATCGGTTAAGAATTGGCTGTTTTGTCGAACTAATTCGGAATTAGCTTTCACTTGATTATCGTATGTTTTAGACATTAGCGACCGTTTTTAATTTTAAACCAAGACGATTATTTTTCATTCAAATATTTGATGAACATCAAAACAAAATAAGCATAAATCTGAGCTTGACATTAGGTGCACATCCTATACTATGCGAAATTTTTGCCTAAAACCCGAAATTTTCTGACATCAATCTCAAGCATGAAATATATGAATTTCTATATAATGTTCATAAATAAATTCTTGTTTAATTATGATTTTGGTTGTTGTAATGTTCAAGACATGATTTCTAAAGAAATTACTTCAATTTTGATAATTATCATGCATATTAACTGTATTTATCGATGCTAATCAAATACTCATCATAATTTAACTAATAAATTTTGAATTAACTTTAAAAATAAGCATGCTTGATGAAATATATCGAAGGTTGATTTAAAATTTCATAAAATCTCAAAACCTCCATATTGCATAGGTTGAAATCCATATTTCGTGCTATTTGTCATTAGAATGTGTTGATTAATTTAAAATAAATAAAAACAATTTATTCTGATTTTTGAATTGATTCTATTCTTGTTATATACTATGTGACTTGGTTTCTTTTTCCTTTTAGGAAGGTTGAACCTCTTTCTTTGATTCTGTAACGCATTCACTTCACTAATTTGTAAATGTCTGAACTTATGTGAACTGTGTTTGTCTCTGATGTCGATTGTAATCTCGCTGCGATATTTATTGGATCGCCAATGATATCGAATAAAGGTTTATCTGTTCCTAATACGCCAGCAATGATGGGTCCTCCTGAGTTTATTTCTATTCTCACTTCTAAATCTGATGAAAGATTTCTGTTGATTTCTTCTAATTTTTAGATAACATCTAAAACGAATTTTATTGCTTGATCTGCGTGTAATTCTGGATGAGAATCAACATTGAACAATCCTGATGCTGTCATATAAATATCTCCTATAAGTTTAATTTTAGTTATTTTTGCGAAGTAATATGAAAGGTTTGCCATTATATCTTTTGGTGAAAGATTTGATGAATATTCCGAAAACTTATTGATATCAATGAAAATGATTGTTGCTGATGGAACTTGGAAACTAATATCTTTGATTCCTTTGTTTATCTGAAGGACAATATCTCTTGGAAGAATTTGATAAAGCAATGTTTCACTTTTTGCTTTTTCATCTTTAGCAATTTTTTGTTGAGTCAGTAATTTGGATTCATCTTTGAGAATGAAAACAAAGGAATTCAAAAGATTATTAATTTTCATTTCAATTATAATACAGTGAACAGGAATTGTTTTTGATTCATCTGAAACAATGGTGTAATCATTTTCATAATGCATTGATAATTGTTGATTTCTCATTTGATCCATTAATGAATTGATTTTCTCTATATATTCTGTTGAGATGATATTAACTGACCTAATATCTGCTAAAACCATTTGCGAGTTATCTAAAAGTCCCAATGAGTCCTAATAATCGTTATACTCTTCATTTTTTTTTTTTTTTTTTTTTTTTTTGAATAATTTATTTTTTTTTTTCATTTTTTTTTTTTTTTTTTGGAAATAGAAATAAAAAATAACAATGCAAACCATGTTAACCGCTAACATACTTCCTATTATAATGTATTTGTTCGTATGTACCTCGAAATAAGAGATAATGGAGAAAATGTTGCCTGTTATGCAACCGCAACAGAAACTTGCAAAACTGCCAAACTCGTTATATTGATGATAAAAAGATACCTTAAAATGATAACCAAAACGAATAATATCAAAACAATGTTGAGAACGATAATAACTAAATGACTCCAATTCTCGAATAATTCGAAGAGGAAAAGGAGAACTAATGTTAAATGCATGCTCATAGTGATGAAATAAACGAAAGAAGCATCGAAATTTAGCATTGGTGAATTTTCTAAAAACACTGATGTGGAACTTAAATACTGAACTCCAATGAATGTGTAGGCCATGTAAATCTCATTAATAAGAGCCAAAACAAGTGAAATAATGATTTTCAATGATTTACTCCCATAAGAAATCATCAAAAATGTTTCACCTGCTATAACGAGATTCGGGATCATGAATGCCATTAGAATCGTTTCTAAGTATAATCTTATTGAGTAATTTAACGATATAATGAATTTTCGTTGAAATTTATAGTAAATCAATTGTGTTTGCATCAAAATGAACGAAAGTATATTGAAAGAAGTAAAAATTATCGCGACATTCATGTAATATGATTCTTTCGCTGGTTGAGGAACATATAAAAGGACAGTTCTGATTTTGTTTATCAAGTTGACATTCTCTTTTTGCTGCAAATAACAAGTCCATGGCCATGAGCACATCAATAGTACTTGAATAAAAAAGATCAGTATGAAAGGATATAAAATTATTGCTTGAATTTTCGTTGTTTGAAAGATTTGAGTCCACAGCGGGAAGTTATAATCCATCACAGAGGACTTCTGTGTGGTGCTGTTAACAACAGAAAGGGATTCGCTGATACAAAAGGCCGATTTTGCCCCTCTGCCTTCAGTATTTCTTATTTTTTTCTGCTCAAAGAAATTAATCATCACAAAAATTCAATAACTATTTAACTCATGAATGTGTTTTATTGCTTGATATTATTTTGTTTGATGTCTTCTTTACTGAGTTTAAGAATTGAGATTTCAGTTACGAGACATTGAAAGCAATTACTTGACACCGATATTATTAGATTAATAATTGATTTTATTGTGATAGAAATCGTTTATTTCGTTATCAGTATATAGCTCTCTTTATGCTGAATGAAATTATCGAGGTTATTCGTTCTATTGTAAAATATTTATTCCGATTATTTTGAATGAATTTGCATTTTACGCTTTTGATTGATTGTTTTGAAATATTGCTATCTTACCGTAAATGAAGAGATTTAGATGTTAACCCATCATCATTTTTGAATGTCTCAAATTTAACCGCGAGATTTAATGTAATAGAATCGTAATCAATGATGTTAACTATCGCACAACTATTCCATACAAATATTTATATCTGCTTCTATAATTTTTCATCCATTTATCGCTGATAAACGCAAAGATTTCACGTTTTATTTGTACCGCCATGAACTATGCACTTTCGTGTTATATTCATAATATCATACATCTTCTAAAGGTAATCACATCAATATACTATAGACTTAATTGTAATTAAAAATGGAAATTGCAATTGGCATTTAAAGTGCAATTCAGTACCCTGAATTGTAATTAAACCTTCAATTACAATCCTCTTTTTAACCACGCTTTAGGGTAGCAAATTGCAATTGAATACCCTAAATTGCGATTCAAAATCGAATTGTAATTTGGTTTCACTAACTGCAATGACGATAAAAATGTTTATCGTCATTGCAATTAGCTTTAGAGGACCATAGTTTAATGACTCCCCCGTAGATTTTATGAGCTAAGCTTCGGAGGTTTTGTTAAGCTATCTTCAACAACACAAACTCTATTGGATCAAAAGAGTGGCCATTTATTTCGTCGCGCATCCAGACCAGGACGAGTTGGTTGAGTGATACATAAGCTGTGATGTGAGCTCATAGGGCTATTCGAAAATCTACGGGGAGTTCAAAAGAGACTCACAAATCAGATGGAGCTCGAAAAAGAAAAGAACAAAGCACAGCTAATAAGAATAAAGGGCAAAAGCATCCTCGCAGCTAAGCTAAGAGATGAAGAGCCTAAACTTGCATATGAAGAAGAAGGTGGCGCAACTTTCTAGTGATTGAACGAGAAGGCTCATAGAAGAGCAAAAAAATCACTACGAAACTCGATGACGAATCAGTCAAAAGATATCAGCTCAACCAAGATCTTTATCATCAGATCTAACATCAATACCGCCTTTGCCATTTTTCCCTCAATCACGAAAAATTCAATTATCGGCAATCAACAATTTATTTTTAACTTTGCTGGAAACTTTATTTAAGTTCAATCTATATATCCACAATATAAATTACAAACATATTATATGCTTATTTTTGATAATAATTAAAAATATTATTATTTGAAATCGAATCTACATATAAATTATATCTCGGATGGGTCCTCTGATATTGCCTATAAATGAAAATGATCGATTTCATGAATGAGATGTTTCCTGAAAAGGTTTTTTGACTTTTTTCCTTTTGAATTTACATGACAAAACGTCAAAATGTATTCAAAAAATTGAGACTAGACCGCAGTTTTCTATCGTCGTTGCAGTTTGAACGAACTGCGGTTATTTTTTTGAACCACTAATTTGAAAAAGGAATTGCAATTCCCTTTAGGATTGCAATTCAAACTTCAGTTTTGAATTGCAATTGATTTTTTGGATTACAATTAAGTCTTATGTTTTCAACCCAATTTTCTTGATTTAAAATTTATCTGAGGCATATCAATATCTGAAGATCATTTATTTTATTATAATTTCATGATCATCGGTGAATAGTATCTGGCTCAATTCGATATAACGAATTTTTCACAATTATATTTCTTCGATAAGGAGCCCTTACAGATAAAAATTTTCTCAAGAAGTTCTTTATCTATTTATTAACAAGCTTGAAATTACTTGGATCCAATATTTTCAAATTTGATGAAATATCTCTTCAAAAATAATGAAGCATTAATTTTCATTAGGATTATTTCATTGCAATTGATTAAACAAAAATTAAAAGAGAAATTGAAAATAGTATGAAAAATAATGTCAGGATTTCGAAATAAAAGTAATATCAAATAGTTTAGTTACGCTCACCACGGATGCGCTGAGCAAGCTGGACATCACGCTCCATGATTGTGACACGGTTAGCGTGGATGGCGCAAAGGTTTGTATCCTCGAAGAGGCCGACGAGGTAAGCTTCAGAAGCTTCCTGGAGGGCAGCGATAGCGGAGGACTGGAAACGAAGATCGCCACGGAATCCAGATGCGATTTCTCTGACGAGACGCTGGAATGGGAGCTTACGGATCAAAAGATCTGTGGACTTCTGGTACTTGCGGATTTCACGGAGGGCAACTGTTCCTGGTCTGAATCTGTGCTGCTTCTTTGCACCCTGTGAGTCGATTGTTGGTGTTGACTTGCGGGCAGCCTTGGCACCGAGGGACTTACGTGGGGTCTTTCCACCTGTTGACTTTCTAGCTGTCTGCTTTGTTCGAGCCATTTTTTAAAAGAATGATTTCATTTTTCATATATTTACATCCCGCCACAATTTTTGTTCTGCCATTTTACTCCCCTTATTTTTGAATAGATAAAAATCAGATTGTGCTCAATTTTTTGGGGTGTAAAGTGGCATGAAGGGAAGTTTGGCGGCGTTTTATAAAGTGAAGTCAGAATCATTATTTATAATGTCCGGCAGAGGCAAAGGTGGTAAGGGTCTCGGTAAGGGTGGTGCTAAGCGCCATCGTAAGGTCATGCGTGAGAACATTCAGGGTATCACAAAGCCAGCCATTCGTCGTCTTGCTCGTCGTGGCGGTGTTAAGCGTATTTCGGGTGATATCTACGAAGAAGTCCGTGGCGTCTTGAGGCACTTCCTCGAGAACGTCATCCGTGACTCAGTCACATACACAGAACACGCTCGTCGTAAAACAGTCACCGCTATGGATGTCGTCTACGCTCTTAAGAGACAGGGCAAGACACTCTACGGTTTCTAAATAGATCTGTGTTTGTTAACTTTCTTTTTTTACTTATTTTTACTAAAAATTATTCAAAAATTTGAAATATCAAAAATTATTAAATTACAGAGTTGATATTAATATTAAATAGATGAAATAAAGTGTTGTCAATATAATGGTCTGATGGATTTATTTCTCTGCTATCATTCTCATTGAGTCAAATTCAAAATATGAAATTTTTATCAACTCCTATGAGTCATCAATATTGGTGGAATTGAATATGCTATGTTTATTTCTAAAGAATGTGAATAAAACTGATTACCAACAAAAAAAACAAAAATAATTTATTGAAATAACTAACAATATAAAGTCTCAAGGTTCTCGAGAGAATACCTCCCGATGACTGCTTGAGGGAAAAGTTTGCCTTGATCTGCTAGAACCTTTATGCACCGCTCAAGAGGCTCGAAAAGGTCGGATTCTTCTTCTTTGATGTTATCATAGAGCTTTGACTCCATAGGAGTTGGAATCGGATCAGGAATGAGTGGAGTCATCTGTGTGTATCGCGATCTCATCCACAACTGATTGATTTGGTCCTGTGAATCGGAAGCTATATTCTGGAGCACTCCAATTCTCGCGAAATGCAATTTAACGAAATTGGGGAATAATGAGTTAACAAGTTTCTGGAAACTATTAAATTCTCTTTCTGAGTATGGAAGTGTTTCGAATTTCGCGGATTGATAGATTGCTGCCGATCTTAGTAATTCAAAATACGTATTTTCAAAATTTGTTCGTGGAATGTTCTCTACGCAATATATTTGCTTCACAAAGTATGTTAATAAGAAATTCTTGATGATATCTTGGTCTTTCATTGCTTTTTTGGTTTCTGTTGATGGAATTATAAAATTGAAAAGCGGTGAATGAATTTCATTGAAAGGAGGAGGTAACTTAGACTGATTCTGTTTGTTGTTGAGAACGTATTGAAGAAAAAGATGATTAAATGTTAAAGTTGTAAATCCACTTGGACAGAACTTCTTGTCATAATCGAAAAGTATATCAACTGATATTGGAATATCCGCTTTAACTATATCTTGAACAGAATCTTCCAATATCTGTCGCATCGAACTATCTGGAAGTGAATTGTGTGAAGAATTTGGTTTATGTCTATAAGCAACAAATGAGAGTAAATTGACATTGAAATCTTTCAGTAACACTTGGTAAACATTTGAAATTAAAAACTCTGATAAAAACTCAAAAAAATGATAAGGCTTATTCAATGAAATTGCCTTTTGGAATATGAATTTTGCGTGATCTATTATATAAACATATGTCAATATATGGGCAACGAACTTCCAAACAGTTATATTATCACTTTCTAAGAAATTACTCAGCATATCCCATTGAACGTCTATTAAAGTGAATTCCAAGGTGTCGGGGAAGAAAACTAAGCGTGGTTTGGAATGAAAATTCATCATTTTTTCGTTATGATTTGAGTTTGTAATTATTTTATTGGATGAAAATATAAATTCCTGGTTACACGTCGTATCAATTATCGTGATTATATTGTTTGGAACAATAAAAAATATCAGATTACCAAATGGATAACAAATATAATATTTGTAGTCAAATGGCGTTGGAATCGTAATTATTTTGTTGTCTTTGACGAATACAAATATTGTCGTATCGTTAAATCTGTATAATAATAAATGATTTTGATTAATACAAAAAACATCGATCGGTCCTTTATCAAAGTGTTGAAAATCTAACTTAGCTTGCAGTTCTATCTCGAAGTTTGTCGTATTCATTAACACTAAAGTACTTTCTGTTGTTCCGATATAAAATAAATTTTCTTGTGGACGAAAATGAATCCATTTCACTCCTTTTAGCAACCACTTTTGTTTTGCAAACTCGAGACCTTTAGGTTTCAGTTTAACAGCTATTCTAAATAATTCTTGGTCTTGAACATACGCGTAGAATTGAAGATTCGATTCTTGACTTGTTGGATATACTCTGACTACGTTTTCAAGTGAAAGCACGTCGAAATTTTTACTATAGCATTGAAAAATCGTGCAATTATTATCTAAATCATAATAAGTAATCATATCTGTTTCTTCAGACAATAATAAATTTGTGAATTTTTGTGTGTGTATTTGTGTCGTCATTGTCGTATAATCGAATGGATGATGATCGAGTAAAATCAAATCTAAATTGTTGTTTTTCAGCAGAGAAAACAACAATTTTTCGTTATTTGTCAACGAAGAAAACTTATATTCCGAGGCTTGAGATGGAGAAACTGTGTTGACACTCACCTCAAGCCTAAATTTGATCATTAAAATTTTTGTCTATTGAGTCTTTTTTTGTTACTGACAATGTGAATGCTTCATGATGAACAACAAAAAATTTTGTTAAATTTCATGTTTGCGGATTTCAAACTATGGTCATGCATAGATTTTCAGTAATGTTCCAAAGTCATTTTAGCCTTATTTTGATCTGAAAATAACCAAAAAATCTTGTTTAATAAGCTCTACAGCTGCCTGTATTTCTGATTTCGAAAATTATATTGATGTATTAGTGATAGAATGCTTATACTTTCTACTTTGAAAATTTGTTCAATATTCGTCATCAAAAATTTGTTCTTCTTCATACTCTCACATGAGGAATTCATAAATTTAAATGTTAATCATTTTCATCAGAATTACAGTTGCAAAATTCATGATTATAATGGAATATGAAATTTACCTTCTTTAAAATCTGTAATCAAGAGCCATAAATAGTGCATTTCAACTACAAATAGATAGAAATACTATTTGAACACCTAGAAAACCAATATCATCCTTTAAAATGTTAGAATCGATAGTCAATCATGGTGTAGGCATATTTTATTGGTTAAAATATGAATGAATAACAATGGAAAACTTATATCATAACGTTGGCATCATAAAATCAATTTTTTTGTTTATAATTTGTTTGATCGTCATTTCAGGCTAATTTTTGATTATTTAGATGAGGAATATCATAGGCTATACACAGAACAAATTTTGATTACTCAGCAAAAAAATATCAACAAAAGAATCGAAATTTTCCAAAATTTTAAAGATAATTAATCATTACATCACACAGTGAAGACATAAATGCAAAAATTAAAAAACATGATGGCATTTTTTATGACTTATCCTTTAGAATGTGTACTTCGACTGTTGTATCGTTGTGAAGGAGTAAGTAGGATTCTTTATAAGTTTTTATCGGAGCTAGATCAATCGGATGTCAATAATTTCATTCAGTTGTTTCTAATAAATGATATTTTCGTACAAATCGAACAAAACAAGCAACCATTGGATTTATATTTCATTGAAGAACATGTAAACACTAAAATCGAAGGCAAAAATCCTATATCTGCATTTTTTGAAACGTTAATTCTGATTTGCAAAGATCTCGAAATATTGAACATAGAATTAAGCGACAAACCTCAATTATACAATTATAAGGTACATTTTTGCACGTTATTAAAGCTACCAGACAACAATTTTATTTTGAAATTTAAAAATGGTGAAAGTTTTAGCAACAGCATTGATTTAATGGCCTCAAAAAATGCAGATTCTACTCATATTTCAAGTATTGACTTTTATTCTTATTCTCTTTCAATGAATGCATTAATTTTGTATTCTCAGGAAAACAAACGTATGGTCGAACAACAAATCCAAGTAAATACTAAGGAAACATGGTATGCTGATCCAAGACCAAAAGAACAAAGAATTTCTTGTACAATTTACAATTTTGATGGAAAAACTCTTAAGAAATTATCTCAAAGTTTGCTGACGAAACAAGAACTATTGCATCAAGATAATGATCTCACTGCAGAAACAAATAGCGAATATATCCAAAATAATAAATCTTTTATAAGAGAGACTGAAATTGACATGAATTATCCGATTTCTATTGTTATATATGATGATTTCAGCTCATTTTGTTATCATTTAGAAGAAATCAAGAAACAAATCTTTGAAGGAATTACAAATTCACAACAAATACATCCAAAGCAAACAGAAAAGCAAAGCCCTATAGCAGGAAAGTCGTTATCTCCGGCTCCAATGTCATTAACTCATAAAACAAATTCAAATTCACACAATATTCCAAAACCACAGCCAATCGTTGAAGAAAGAGTCAATACACTGCCAATAACTCTTCCTAAGTTTATATTTATATTCAAAGAGTTCACACGTTTTGTAATGATAGAAAAAACGTCAAAATTCAAATCAATCAAGGATGTTCGCAATTTTGCAACATCTAAATTCTTCTTTACAAATCCAAGGGCATTTACACTAGGCAATGACGGAAGAGTGAGTTATAAAGATGGTTACAAACCTATTGAAAATACATTTTATGTAATTCAAGATGCATATTCAGAATCTAGCCATGATGTTTATAGGGTTGCGTTCTATTACGGAGATGAACGTGATAACAAACCAACGAGGATATTTTGCCAAATGAAATTAACAAATAAAGTTGATCCAACAAAAAACATGAAAAGTCTTTTAAAGCTGCTTGATTCTACAACTATGAAGTTAAATGGATCTTTAAAACTAGGGAATACAAATAAGGTTTTTGTGGGTCCTGACTTTGAACAAAAAGTATTGAAGAACTTTACAAAATTGAACATTTAAAAAATGATTTTCTTTTCAGTGTGGAAATAAATGCACCTTTCAACTATTTTTAATTATACAAGCATTGATGAATCAAGCAGAAGTTCACCAGGGAGGAGGACGTAAAGCTTGTCGAGCTCGTTGGTATTTAGGGAACACACAATTGGAAGAAAGTCGCCAACATGATGGGAACGAAGAAAACTAGGCAATGCAGAGAAAGATATCTCAATTGTCTCTCTCCTAACTTAACCAATGGACCTTGGAGCTATATTGAAGATAAAATGCTGATTGAAAAAAAGTGAAAGAAATGGGTCAAAGATTGTCGTTTTCTTTCCACATAGGTCAGAAGTCAACATAAAGAACCGCTATGCGCTTTTAGTATCGAAAGGCAAAGCGCCATCACTCAAAACTTATCAGAGAAAGCCTTCGTCGCAGAAGAAGACAGCAGCACTGGCGGCACCGATAACATTGTTCAACGAGAAAATACAGCCAGACAGAGTTGCGATATTCGACCCAAAAGGAATTCTCCATGAAAACGAGTTCTCAAGCGAGGAAAAGGACAATATTTTCAACATAGATGATATACTTTCATCAACATTTGTTGTTCCCAACTGGGAAGAAATCTTTGAGATTTAATTTAATTTTTATCATGATTTGTTTAAATAAACACTCTATTGTACATAAAAAACATTATAAACTTGTTTAGGATAATCAAAAGCAATTGTATTATCAATTTAAAAATCATCACCACATCAATACTATTTTCAATTTCAATAATGTCTTGAAATCTTGTCAAAAAAAATTATTCCTAGAGACAACCGGCTTTTTTTTAAATTTCCGTACGTTAAGGACCTCATTTTAGTAGAAAGCGTGCTCTGAGTGAATTGGATGACCAACTTCTATAACTCACCCATGCGATAGTGGTTGTATGGGATGAAATGCATTTGATGTCATAAATGGAAATGAAAATATTGATATTTCAAGAAATCATTTCAAATCTTATAGCAATGATTCAAGTAGATCATGCAAACGTAGGAACGATAAAAATCAGGGAATTTATACGAAATTGAAGAAAATGGAAAAGTTCATAAGAGATATTATGAAGATTAAAAAATAAGACATTGATTCATTCACGTACATCTTCCTCCCATTTGATTGTTATGATCACATTACTAAATTTCAGAAAAATTCATACCACAATTTTACGACGTTACCAGCACTAAACTGAACGTCCATCAATATGCTACAACTTATCAAAGGGTATTACAGTCACTATTATGTTAAACTAGTATATCGTCATGTTTGGTTTTAAATTATAATCACACTTTAAAGTCTTCAAGTTAATATAACTTCCACTATATTCAATGGGATTATCTGCTAGCTACCATAGTTTTCAGCTTGAGCTTGGCTTTGTTTGAGCAAGATATTTTTGGTAAATGTAAAATATGACATGTAAATACATTTTTTGTCGTGTAGTATCACACAAAATCCGTTAAAATTTAGTTCTGCGATTTAATGATAAGAATGATATAGGAAATGTGTGTATAGTATATAGAAAAAGCCACAAAGGACAACTCCTCATTTTATGGTTGGTGGAGATCAAGATGAGGTCGTCACCGACAGCATGCTCTGACCTTCCGGCTGTGGTCTTTTGTTAAAGGAGATGCTAAGATGTACGGATGAGCATAAGAAATGTCTAAAATTCGTCGAAATGTTATGATATGAAATTACAAAAAACGAAGTAAATGCGAAATAATTATAATAATTAGATAGAAAACGAAAAGGTAGGTTCATGATACGTTTAAGTTAAGAAGTAAAAGTCGCTACATCAAGAGATAAAGTCGATTTAAATTGACAAATTTAAAATCACTTTTTCTCGAAAATTCCTCGATTAATGGATGTTATTTTCTTTCCCATTGTTATCCATATCCAATTATGAGTAATTTAGCAAGTTTAGTTGGATAATTTAGTTTATATAGAATAGATAAAATTGCGATAAGCATTCGAAACCGTACAAAATAAATGATAAAATATGGATCTCTATCATCTGTTCTACGAGTTTCCACTCTTCTTTTCGTTATAATCCAAATTGTGTAAAAACAATCACACCACTGACTGTTTGGATGAAATCTAATATGAAAACACCACTTGAAACCTATATCTTAAGAGTTTTCACGTGGTTCCAATGAGATTTAGCTTGTTTTTGAAATTCAAATTGACAATCATATGCTACATCGAACTTTAAACCATAAAAACTATTTATATATATATCCAATGTAACAAATGAAACTCATTCATTTTGGAAATAATATATAATGAAACTTCAATAAAAAATACCGATAAACTGTTTTTTATCTTTAAGCATCAACAAAGCCGAGTTCAAGGGTGATTGTTTTTTCATTATATGTATTCCTTTTTTTAGCAATTAAAAAATTAAAATTTAAAAATGATAAATAACAAACATTTAATATATATACATGTAAAACAATAGCGATATAATAAACAAACTAACTATTTAGAACTGGTTCTGCAATTCCTTCTATTTTCTTCTTCTTACATAATATGCAAAGAATAACAGAGAACACGACAATTGAAATCAACAGCAGGATACCAAACACGCTGCTTAAAACAATTCCTGTTGTTTCTAATTTCGTGAATTTTCTAACAGCAACACTTTTTTGATCAAAGACTTCATCGATGTCTTCATCACAAGGAGTGAGAATGACATCATTATTAAACATTCTCGGGTTTGCATATTGGTCAGTTACTTTAAAGTCTTTCAAGAATTTCAATCCCACAATGGAACCAGTTTGGATATATTCTCCTTCATAGCAAATCGCGTACAAATATGGATTATTTGCGAAAGCGTTGTTGTTGACGTATTTAACATGCCAAGGAATCTTAATAATGGGAGATCCAAATGTTCTATCATAGACTTTCTGTTCGTCAACATAAACTGATTCTATGTAAGGGTTGATTGATCTCGGGCCGATTATAATGACTGATTCAGGAACGACGTACTTATTTGGAAGAGTTCCAAATGTGGTAATCAATGTGCCGCTCTGCTTATCAATGAGGGCATGATTATCAACATCAAAGATTGGGTGACTTCCGCTCTCAAATTCGATGTTGATATTTGGAGCACCAACGAAAGCATCTGTTGAAACATCTAATATAGAATTTGGAATCACAAGAGTCTCGATCGAAGAATCTTGGAACCAATTGACATTGTTTCCGCTGGAATCAATGCCAGGGATGTATGTGATGCCATTGCCGAGTTTGACTTTCTTCAGGGATTTAGTCTTCTTAAACACATTATAACCGACATAAATTGTTTCGTCGGGTATAGTTATTTCTGTAATTGCAGTGAGAATGAAAGCTGAGTCACCAATAGTTGTTAATGTTGGAGACATCTGTATGTAGCTTAATGCAGTGCATCCATAGAAACAGTAATCTGGGATGTGGCAGATCGAAGAAAAGTCAATGTTGTTGAGAGAAATGCAGTTTCTAAAAACGTATTTGCCAAAAGATGAGCAACTATGTGGGAATGAAATTGCAGTGAGTTTATAACAGTCCTCGAAGCATGATTGCCCAATTCCAAGCAACTCTGACTTGATTGAAACGGATTTTAAGTTGTAGCAGTCCGCAAATAAGTAATCAGGGAAACTTTTCTCGAAATTGTAGTCACTCATTTTTATAGGATCATATTGTGGCGCCGATTTTATTTCATAAACGAACTCCTCAATAGCTTGGCAAGTGCTGAAAGCATAAGCTGCCAAACTTGCAAAATTGTTGATCTTGACTTTGCGCAAGTTTCTTGCGTTAACGAATGCATATGCTGTAACATAAATAACATGAGATGGAATAACGAATGATGATGAAGATGTCTTTATGTAGTAGTAAAGAATGGTTTTGTCACTGCTATACATAACACCATCAACAATTGTCAAGTTCGTGTTATTAATGAATTCAATTTCTTTGAGATTTGAACAATTTGCAAATTCTTTGGGTAAGAAAGATGTCCAGCCCGGTCCTAATATCAATTTCTCTAATTCAATCATGTTTTGGAATGGTGAATGTCTCATGACGGGTCTGGAATTGATTTTTATAGATTTGATTTTTGAGAATCTAAAAGCTTGATCTTGAACTGAATAAGTGTTGTCTAAATCTAAAAATTTAATAGGTCCTGTGAACATGAAAGCAGAGCTCAGAATAATGTAAACACCTGTGAACTCGATATATTCAAGAGATGTGCAGTTACAGAAGCAGAGCGAAGGAATTGTCGTTATGTTAGTGAGAACAGCCCTCTTGAGTCCAATGCATCCTTGGAAAACGCCGGTCGCCAAGTTAGATGATTCAACTCGAACAGATTCAATTGATTTACATCCGAGGAAGCATGAATGGTAGATGTTGTATGTTTGTGGAATAACTGAAATATTGAGTTTCAAGCAGTATTCGAATGCATAATTGACAATGAAAAGTTTTGGTGGCCATTGTGGTATAATTAAATTTTCACAATAAGCGAAAGCATAGGAGTTGATCTGTGTGACTTTTGATAAATCGAAAGTTTCTAATTTCTCGCACATATAGAAAGCAAACGAGTCTATTGAAGTAAGTTGCGGAGATGTGAAGGATTTAAGGTTAATACAGCTCCTTGCAAAACTTTGCGGTACAACAGTATCATTGATAATTAGCTTCTCCAAGTTCATGCATCCAGAAAACATGTATCTCGATATAACATAATTGTTAGGGACAGACGCCATTCTCAGTTCTCTGCATCTGTAAAAAGCGTATTTTCCGATCGTGCAAGAAGTGATAACTTCGTTAAAAACGATCTTGCTGAGCATGCTCTGAGCGAAACTGTAGTCTCCAATCGTAGTGATTTTGTCTGTAAGAGTCATTGTAATCAAACCGGATCCTCGGAATGCGGCTTCTCCAATTGTAGTGATTGTATCAAATGGGAAACCTCTAAGTTTAATGCAATGCTCAAAAGAAGATTTGCCTAGTACTTGCACATTCGATCCTAATTCAACTGTAGTAAGAGCGCTGCATCGTGCAGCGAAAGAAGCTCCTATTTCAAAAAGTGTCGATCCGATTGTTATCGTCTCGAGTGCAGAGCCTTCGAAAACGGAGACTCCCACCGAGGAAACCTTTGCTAAATTAACAGATATTAAGTTGTAGCATTGGTAAAAGGCGTTGTCGAAGATATTTTCTATGTTATCAAGATTGATGGTTGTTAAACTTGAATCTCTGAAGCAATTTGCACCGATAGATAATATATTTTGGCCAAGGGCTACCGTGTGAATGCTTGAACCATGCATAAAAAGATTTTTTGGAAGAGATCGAACATTGGTTGCAAGAAATTGCACGGAAAGTACTTGTAAATAGTACTCACACGCAATTATCTTTGTAATCTCGTTACCTGATATCGTGAGAGTTTGTATATCATTTGCAGCAATCAGATAACTGATTCTTTGCTTGTCCTCCAAATCAGTCGTCGTTGTAATCGTCAGCTCTTTGCCGTTGATTATTGGCTCTGAGTCCAGGAAAAGCGGCCGATTTAGAAAGGACGAAAAAAACAGAAATTTAAACATTTAAATTTTGTTGTCACTTTTCGATGTCTTTTGCAATTCGAGTTTTAGAAATGCCCACACCAAAAAATCGAATATTCAAAACTTATAAATAATTTTGTGAGGAGGCACGTTATTGAGTCAAGCACGTTATTTGACGAATAACTATTGCTTTGACATGTAAAATTATATGTCAAAGCCTTAAAAATCGACATTTAAACAGTCTCATGACGTGTTTTATGTACTCCATGATCACCGCTTGATAGTGAAATAGTTTTTAGCAAATTATATCCATTATTGCTATAAGAAAAATTCAATTTGATTTTATTATTTGTCAAAAATAATTATTTACATGTCACAAAATGACAATCTTTCGACCTTTCAAGGACTGCAACTGAGTGGAGATCTCTCGAATTAGTGAAATATCTAGTTAAATAATGGGGTGATATAAATGAACAAATAGCTTAACATTTGTTTTTCATTTTGATACGCTATTTATCAAATGTTTTTATTATGATATATGATTCACCAATGTATTTTGTTTTTCATCAAAATAATTTGCAATTCATCTAAACGCGCAGGATTTTATTCAAACTTGTGAAAGCACTAAAGAAAGCAGCAAAACAAGCTTATTTAAGAAGACGATGATGAAGTGAATCTTGATCTTCGAGCTCTTACACGAGAAACAATGAATACAATTGCACAAATAACAATAAGAACTAAGATAACTGCAAGGACAGCAATGATTATACTAAAGAAGGAAACTCCCTTCTTTTTAGTATTAGCAGGTGTATCTTCATATTCAGCGGCAGCATCACAGCACACGTAAGACTCAGTGGAATTGGATGGTCCATCAAGTTGATTTGTATCTTTAGCGAATGGATTCGAAACGAATGCATCCATTTCATGAAGTTTCACTGTTCTGCAGAACCTCTCTGGATCGGGGCACGTTAAATAAAATGATGTCGTGCCTTCAGTAAATGTGAGTTTCTTGCCAATAGTTGTTTTATCACATTTGATGTCAGGGGCATTCTGTTGGACACTCATTGTGAACGAATCATATCCACTGCATTTATATTCATAGCACTTTTGTGGTGTGCCAGGAAGTACTGCAGTTCCGTTGCGGCAAACTGAGTCTGGGGACCTAATAACTTGAAAATCATAAACTTCATTTTTCCCCATATATCCCGTATCCAAAGGATCAATGAATTTTTTAATAGCATTACATGTATTCGGATAATTAATGCAAATAGCGCGCGATGAAGCAGGATTGGTGGTGCCTGTGCCTTTGAAGTTGAATAGAGTTTTATCAGTTGTAGGCATTATTGGGAAATAGCCTGATGGAAAGGCTTTCTGTGGTGGATCCAATGCGAATCCTTCTATTGGTTTTCCGTTAATCGACTCTTCATTACCCCAAACAAGAGGTTGTGCATACTTCCAGTCTACCTTATAATTGCCGGAATCCAACATGAGAGCAAGAGTGGCATCAGTTATTCGCAAGAATGTTTCTTCAGTGATGGCTACTCCAACCATAAATTCAGATTGATACACTCTTGCCTCTAAGTGCGAACCTGCAGTTCCAGTAGCTCCTCCGTCTTCAATTTCGATGCCTGATGGACAGGAGTCGGAATCACCATAAAACCTTGTGACGCCAAAACGCTTTGAAGCAAAAGCGTGTGCAAATGGTGTGACTAAGTAAGTGCGTTTAAATCCATAGCTTGACATTTGACAAAGTATGGATTCATATGGGGTTGGATCTTCATGAGGGTGGAAGTAAGGATAAAGACCCGAATTAAAACCTAAAGCATGTGTAACTTCATGCGCTACTATCATGAAATAATAATTATTTTCATCATTTATGTTGGAGGCCTCTTGTTTCATTGCAGCTGGATTCAAGTAAACGATTCCATTCACTGGTCGATAAAATCTACGATCAAATTCAGTGGGCACTGCAGCAGCAATTGTACTTGAATCATTGAAAGGATTGATAAGAACCGTTATAAAGAAGTCTGTATCAGGCACGATTTCTCTCCTTCTCTTTGAAGGAACAGTGATTAGAAGATTTTCATATGGTAAAACATAAAACAAATTATGAAGGTACTGTCTCAGATTTTCAAGAGTTATCTTAATGTTATCGATATGCTCTTGCGTGACGATATCTACATCTTTACATGTGTAAGTAGTTTCATCAAACAAAGTAACTACTTGGCCAACAGTCTTACAGAACCCAGGATCATTAACTTCTTGGTCGATGTACGCGAAATCATAGGTAACTCGTAAATTACTCCATTGATAATAATCATTCACTTTTCTAATTTGACCTATGTCTACTGGTTTCGGCGGGTGCAGCTTCGATAGCCTGTTGTGAATGCAACTGTGATTGAAGGAATGTGATGAAGTCAGCCAACCAAGCAAAACGAACATTTTTATTTAATAAAAATTTAGCAAAAGTGATCCATAATTGAAAAGTTTACAAAACTAAATATGATCTATTCTATATATAGAATTATATTTTCAACTAAAAATTGTAAGTCACTTTTTGGTTTTTGAGATACATATCTTTTTTGCAAAGTCTCAAGCCATAATTTCGAAAATTGTAGATAAAATGCGATCTTAAATTGAATAAGCATGAACACATACGCTGATGAAACATTTCTAGAGCAATAGCCATATAAGGGTATGAATGATTTTTAGTTATCTCTCCAATAAAAGTGATTCTTTTTTTCTTTAAGCATCAACATATTATCGGATAATTCTTTAGATGCATGTGTTCTATTATTTTGCTTATGGAGAATTGATCCGTGGTCGTAATGAACACAGATAGGATCAAAAATTCAAATTAAAGAAAATTCTAACATTTTACTGCAACGGCTTTAAGATTAGACTATCTATATGATAGCTATTATAAATCTATGAGTTATCATTTGAAGAACTTTGAATTTCAGATTATTTCTGATATATCACAAAATTGGGAAAAAAACATAAAATATAGATAGCATATGCGATTCATTGTTATTATCCATTACGCTTGCGCAAAATGCTTTAGGTTAGAGCAATTGAGAGAAAGCATAAATCAGTATTCAATTACTCTATTTAACATTAGGATCGCCACTCCCCCTGCCTTGGAGCATATTTACATGTCATAATGTCAGATTTATTTTTTAATGGCTATACCGAGTTCACCCAAAAATCATATGGAAATTGCAAGCCAAGCATTTGCAAAATGATTTATCTCGTATACTACTATACATCTATACCATTAGTTATCCAAGAAATGAATCTTCAATAATGCGATTTTCATTTTTCCAAAAAAATCATACGACAATCACCAAATTTACCTCTCGATTGCTCAAATATTTCGTACATGTCGACTATTGCAGAAATAAAAAAGATATCATGCCGTTAATATTTTCTGATCCTTAAAAACAATATTTGATTAAAATCTAACGATGAATTGTAATATATGGGCAATTTATCGCATACCTGCACATTTATTATTAACCAATTCTTACAAAACGTCGAAATTCTGCTGATGATTTTCTCAAAAACATGAAAAATATACTTATTCGTATACAAATAATATTACTGTTGTTAGTAGTATCATACAGAGAGTCTATTCATTGATTATTACAACTTAGGTACCAAAAACCAAACGTTTCTCATAATATTTTCGGAAAAGGCTTTTATATTTTAAAAATAGCTATTGAGAATAAATACATTTATAAAGTATATCATATCAACATAATATAAAATCTTGAATCACAGTTTTTTGAATTTTCAATAAAAATTTGATTATTTCTATTTCACCTCTTTTCTCTGGTGTTTCGCATTCATTAAGAATTATTGTAAATATTTTATAATTTTAATTTTTAAGATATCTGTTGTATTGTAATAAATGACTAATTCTTTATATTTTGAATAAAAAAATTTCAGAGCAAATTTTGATTTTCAGATATTATACATTCTACAATATATCCTGTTTACATGGTATTGATTTTCAAATCAAAAAGTCAATTTTAAACATTTCCCATTTTTAATTTTCTTGATTTATTGAGATATTCTTAACATATGATCAAGTGATATTTATATTTTAATACTTAATATAGCAGAAAAAGTTCGTTTAGACTCCATAACGTTGACTGAAAAAGGAAAAAAAACACTATCTTTACGGCCTTGAAATTGATGCACACATTACCGAAATGTGCGATACAACAGCTAGACTACAAGAGCATATTCAACATTTTCTTTCATTTGTGATATTTAAAATATTCAAACATTAAAAGTGACTTAAAAAGATAAAAAATATGTGCAACGAGATTTGAACAACAATCCTTTTTCCATATTTTGTGACACCCCCTCATTTAGGCCTGTGGAGATCCTGATGTGAAATGGGGTATTTGCTTTGCTTTACTGTTCGAAACAAATAGAACCTTAAAAACCATTTTTACGTCTTGATACACATGTCAAAAAAGCGTTTATGCGTGTGCAAGCCAATTCGCTTTGGAAAAGTGATACTTTTTGTGTGCCCATGAAAAAATTGGGCTTTCGGCGATGATGACGCCGCTGGTGCGGCGTCATCATCGCCGAAAGCTATTCAAAAGCAATCAAAATTCACCAAGATTTCACCGATGTCCCTCTTTTTCTCTCTCTCCCCGATATCTTTCGAAAACACGAACATTGGAAATTTTATTTTCTTTTATTAATCATTTTTTGGGTTGTAATTCCTAATGGATGCTTTTTGTTTTTGATGCTTGATAAGAATTGTTATTTTCTTTGATTAAAAAATGAGAAAAGTGACATGTAAACTAAAAATCGTCACTTTTAGATATTTTTGCCTTGTAAAATTAGTTTTTGGAAACTTCATCCAATAACTCTAAATTTTCCCAAAACTCAGAGTCTAAGAAATGTAAATTAGTGAATTCTTTTAATATTTCATTGTCGTCCATGATTAGAAAATAAGAAACAATATTTTGTAGCAAACTGGGCATGTCAAGCACATTATTGAATTTATGCGGATGCACACGCACAAATGATCCCTTTCCGCTGAACTGCGCTCAGCTTCGGGCTGGATAAATGAAGAAAATTTAATGGTTTCGTGCTGTTTTCACGTTAAGATTTGAATTTTATGTAATTTTGGTTTAGCTTTTGAAATCATAAAAAACTTCAAATTATGAGGATTTACTCGAGTAAATGAATGTGTGGAAAGATGGAAAAACGGGAGTAAATTCATGTTTTGACATGTTTTAAATTGATGAAAAAAAAAATAAATGGAGGGAATTGATGAAAAACTAACTAAGAAAAGAAAGAGAAAGGATTTAAAAGGTTCATAAATTTCAAAAATACAATTTATGTGGATTGTTATGATTTTGTTGTTCGTTTAAAATTAATGGTTCATTCTCGATTTCAACTATAGCAAATATCAAAGTCATTAATACAAATGTTTACACAAATTCATTGACTAAGACAACTGGCACACCTTACTATGAGGGATATGTCACAGCTTCAACGGATACTTTCACGGCCATTTATCATCCATATATTTCCAACTCATTCACGGTAACATTGAATAATGGTGCTATTACATATACATAGACTGTAATTACTGGAATCTCCCAGACATAGTCATTCGTTAGTAGTGGCAGCACGTTCGTCACATATATTCCATACTACACTGCTTTCGACACAAATACTATTTCCATTTCAACAATTACTCATAGGAATATTATCATTCGTGTAAATGTTCTCCTCTATACATAGAGTACTGTAATTACAGTTGTTTCACCTGTGCAAGATACATCTTACCTACAATCATCAACTAAGAATGTCAATGTTCTTACATACAGTCTTTCAGAATTCTCTCAACTTTCAAATACACCAACATTATCAACAATTCCTGAGCCTGCTTTCTCGAGCCTCTTGTACATTGTGACCACAGCTCCATCATTAACATTTACCAGCACAAATATTGAAACAGATACCATGACAATCCACTATTCATTCTCAGTCTCTTCTTCATTTAATACCAAGATCTGGACATTTTCTGATATTTACAAGTCAACATTTTCAGGTACTACATACACATATATACTAACCCAGACATCCACACAAGTCATAACAGGATTAACAAATATGGTAACCATTTCGACAATTATCAGAACCATGTTCAACGGACAAACAGAATTCATTACTCATAAAGGAAACGTAAGCACAATTGTTAAGAACTCTGCTGTTACTGGTGAAGTGATTCAAAATGATTACTACACAATTGCAACTACCGACACAAGTTCTCTCAGTTCAACTCAGTTTACTATCAAGAGCACTGCAACAACTTTGACAGTCGGAACGATTACAAACATGAATACAATCACGATCATCAATTTCCCAATATCCACATTCACAAACAACAGGCTAGAACTCACAGTAACTAAAACCGCTACAAGCACAATGACAACAGGTATCTCCACAATAATGTCACAATTTTTCGTTACAGAACCAACAACAGTAGACGGATATATATTGAAACCGATGGTCAATTATGAAACTGCTATTGGTATCAATTCTGACACATTCACATATAAGTTAAAGCCTGTGCCTTACGAAGACATACTAATTGTAATTAATCCACTGGAAGCCACGAAAAACGAGCTTATATCGCAAACAAATACATACACCATTGGATTCGCTAATGTTTAAGGATTGGAAAAGTAACATTTTTGCTTTGTCTTCGGGCAATACAAATATGCAGAAAATCGGGGCCTCCTGCCAACGAAATCACCAAATTAATTTCAAAGAATAACTTATATGTCCCATCCCTTTTCTTTTTCCCTTTTTTTCTCCTCCTCTTTCTCTTTTATTTCAAATTTCGTATTGTTGTTCTTTTTTAAATTTTTCGAAAAATAAATTGCATTGAAATGCAGTTCTCTCTAGTCATTATTTTTGAAATTTTTAATATGTTAAGAACAATGTATAGTGTTCTGCACAAACATATATCATGAATGACACTTTTAAACTGAAAACAATATCATTCTATTTTAGGCATGAAACTAGTGTTGCTTGAAATGTCACTTTTGTTGGTCAAGTTGTCACTTTCCGATATGGAATTGAGAGGAAAAGAATGATTATTTAAGATTATTGTTCGTCAGATTGTTCAAAAACGATTATTGTCAATTAAAAGTGACCTACTTTAGGCAACCCCTTTAATACTTTGGGTGAATAACCCAACAATGTATTGAAAAATTTGAAATTTTGAAATTTTTGGAGCATCACATTGTAAACCTAAAATAAATCAATTTGCATTATTTATTTTTCAAAAATTTCAAGGTTTTTCTATTAAAAGATCAAAAAACAAAAAAAAATGACATAAATAATGTACAAATCATCATGATCATGATCTGGCACTCAATGGATAGAAAATAAAATAGCCGATCAATCTGGTCGGACAATTCCCGATCCGTATAAATGTTAAAACTTCATTTACTCAGTTTATCGAGAAATCGACAACACTCAACACTGATAGTGACGTGACAATCTTCAGCGTTGTAACGATAACTTCCCTTTACACAAGTACTTTCACATTTAACGCAAACAACAATATAGTCTACACTTACACTAAAATTAGCTCATTTTATACATCATTCACAACGCTTAGTTCAGGAGAAAAAAATGTTGTACTTACTTCATATTCTCAGACTAACACTGAAGGTAAGACCTCCACTGAAACTTCTGTTATAACTTCAACGTATATTACAAATAGTATGTACACATTCAACGAGGTAACCCAGAGCGATACTATTACCTCGGTAAATAATGTCAATACCCAAACGATATTATTCAGGCCAACGCAGCTTGGTCCATGAGGAGGTAACTATAGTACACTAACCCAAATTGCAACTTTGACGATGGTAGTCACAACTCTCAGTGGAACAGAAAGAGGTTTGTGGACTCTAACTTTAAAGTCAATACATTTGCTCCAAGCTCAATAATCACACATACTGAAATTTCTTTGTTAACAACTTCCTGGAGCCCGATTTCATCAACAGTAACATCAATTTTCACTTACACTCAAACGCCATCAACAATTTTCACTGTTATTACCCTTCCAGAAGGAGGAACAACTACAGTTCTCACTGTCACACTGACAACCATTATTATCAAGTCGCAGACAACTCTAACTAGAGGCTACACCTATGTAAGCTTAGTTAGTAAAACATTTGGTAACACCCTAACTGCAACGAGCGTATTAACAAACACTATAGCTTACTCATTAATGCCTCTCCCATCACTGTCGCCATTGCCAACAGCAACACCCCTCCCAACAATTACTCTGCCCCCACCAACAGAGATTAAGATCATTCCAAAATCTCCAACTCGATCATTTTATCCAAACCAGCCAACAACAAGAATAAAGACAAATATAGAAACGGTGACAAATACTTCTACATGGACAATGATACTAACTTCGTCAACGACTATACTTGGTGAAAATAGTTTTAATTTGACAAAAGTTCCAAGTCTTACAAATACATTAACGATCAAAAATATTGATATAGAATATGACAGTACAATTATCACTCCTTCTCCATCGAGATCTGTTCGACCATCATTAAACGATGACAGTACTTACACCAATGTAACTGTTGAATCCGAAACAAACACAATTATCACAAAGACAGAAGTTGAAACAGTTGTAGATGGAGTTGTTACATTAACTTTCATATCAACGCACATTGAAACTGTCACAGTAACATTAGTCGTTGTTGAATCAATTGTTGCCAGTGAACTTAGACCACAGAAATACAACTCTGCAATGATAATCAGATTCACCGCTGGTGGTTTGTTCATTTTGTTCCTCATTGCTGGAATTTCTTTGTTCCTTTACAGGAATGGTCGTGATAAAGATGATTCATATGAGAATAACTTATATGATATATCTGATATCGAGATTAATGAAACACAACCAACAAAGTCTATTATTTCAATCGAAGATGATGATAATAACTTCTTGTCATATAATCCAATGTCAACAGCGACATTAACAGAAGATGAAGATATGAATGAAGACGATGAATTCATGAATAATTATGAATTTTGATTAATTAAACATGTTTAAATTTTACGAATCTAACTGTATTTTAACAAGATCATAATAGTGGCCTTTGAGGACAATTAACTCCTCATGACTTCCTGACTCTACGATTTCGCCATCGCCTAATACATAAATCTTTGATGCGCACCTTATTGTTCCAAGACGATGTGCGATGATGATTGATGTCCTTTGTTCCATTACTGCTCGAAGAGCTTTCTCCACTTTCTTCTCACTCACAGCATCAAGAGCTGATGTTGCTTCGTCTGTAATCATCAGATTTGGATTTTTAAGAACAGCTCTTGCAATTGCGATTCTTTGCCTTTGGCCTCCGCTCAGCGTTGTTCCTTTTTCACCAATCAATGAATCATATTTCTTTGGAAGCTTCTGAATAAATTTGTCAGCAAACGCAATTCGCGCTGCGTTTTCTACTTCTTCGTCTGTAGCTTCAATATTGCTATATTTAATGTTATCTTTAACTGATAATGTGAAAAGAGCTGAATCCTGTTGAACGACACCAATCGATTTGTGAATGAATGATGGTGAATAGTCGCGTATGTCTCTTCCATCAATCAAAACTTTTCCTTCATTGGCATCATAGAAACGAAGCAGAAGCTGAACAATTGTACAATTGGCTCTCATGTGAGCAATAGCGTATCTTCTTATCCTTTCAAGCACCAAATCTTGAATAATTGTTGCAACAACTGCAATTAATGTGATTGGAACATTAATTGTCAAACCAACGAAAATCGATGATATCAGTTGTCCAATGTTCCGAATCTGTATATATTTGGAGAAATTGAACACCATTGACACTTGATTTGAATCTTCATTTAATAAAGTAAGACTATCTCCAATTGTAGTTCGATCAAAGTACGTAACATCGCTCTGCATGTACTTTTTGAATATAACGCGCTTGGTTTTGCAATTAATTGAAGAGCCAATTCGATTCCAAAAAGTGTTGTTGATAAAGTTTAGAATGGCGTTGCAAATGGCCATTACAAACATCATAAACGAATAGTACTTGATCGCAGGCACTGGATCGTCTGTTTTTAATGCATCAACAATTTTTCCTGTATAGAGATTAGATTGGATAGCTGTGTAACCGACAACTATCGAAGGAATGAAAACCAAGAAGTTTGATGGATTTCTATAGAAAAACCAATACATTTTGTGAATAAAAGGGATTTTGCAGTATTTTGTCTTCTTTTGGGACACTTCGTCCAATATATCCTTTACCTCTTCGTTGTTTTCGATGAGCAAAGCATCGGTTTCATTAGATTGCTCTTTTTTCATCGAAAATTAATTATTCAATAAAATATAACGATTATTTAAAATTTTCGAGGTTAATTACAACCAACCCAATGTTTATATTATTGTCGAAATATTAATTTTTATTGAAAATTGTTCTGTATAAAAAATATTTTTTTTCAACCAAATTTGATAAATGAAAATGTGGGACTCGATTGGAGCACTTTTTTCCTGGTTTCCCTCGAATGTCTTCTCAAACTCGCTATTTGCCTCCGAAACAAGGAGATGAAAAAGTGTCACAGAATGCTCTGTCGAATGATCCATTTTTTTAATGTCATATTTAATTTTTTGACACGTAAGATATCGCTTTTGCCATGTAAAACTGTCACGTACCGAAAGTCGTCACGAAAAAGTGATATAAAAAGTGATATTATCTGACATGTAAAGTTGTCATAATCTCTAGTTTTATGTGTTAAAATATGAATATATTTTTGACATGTAAAGTCCTATAATCATTCAAATTATGTATTAGTTTTTATTTCAAAATCGCGTCTTACGGGAAGAACTGGGGACTACATTGACACAGGTACCACGCATTTTAGTAGCTAAACTCATGGATCTTCCTTTCATACGCCATCATTAAAAAATCAAAGATTTCCACTTCAGAATGCCTCTGAAAAGCAAAATTAAATGCTTGATTGGGACGGGTAGCCAAGGTGCGAGCAATCCGATCCAAAGTTCTTCCTTTCAGACTCGGTTTTCGAAATAATCAGTGATTTACTCTACAGAATGACTATGAAAAGCAAATCTGTGCGCTAGATTGATACTGGTAGCTATAATCATATCTATCCAGCACATATTTTTACCTTTCAGTGCTTATATTCATATATTCAAATGCATTTACAAGGCAATGCTATGATTTGCCATGCTTCCACAAAATATGTTTCTATCTGTTTGATTGCATATTCTGGTCTCAATATAAAAAAGATAATTATTTTAATTTATATATTATATTCCCATTGTATAGCATTTTTATAACGTAAAATATGTTGTTGTCGATGATAAATAGGTAAATCTAATCACAAATATGCTTTTTTAGCTTTTTTTGGAAAAAAGGTATTCCAAGTATTCACACATAAGCTCTGCGTGTTATTCTCCCAAAAATAATGATGATTCTTTTTTGCGCGGCTAAATTTGACAAATTTATTAAATTGAGAAGAATAACACATAGAGCTTATGTGTGAACACTTGGAATACCTTTTTTCCAAAAAAAGCCAAAAAAGCATATTTGTGATTAGATTTACCTATTTATCATCGACAACAACCTATTTTACGTTATAAAAATGCTATACAATGGGAATATAATATATTATAATGAGTAAAACACATCATGGCAAATCAATGTTTTTGATGCAAGATATATCTAATATTTTAATGAAATATAGACTTTGTTAGCTAATTCTTTAATATATCATGCACAACATGATTTCGTACATTGGGGTTCAATAACTTAGCAAGAAGTTAATCCAGTGAGTTAAAAAACGAGTTTCGCGGACTTTGCGTATAAAAATTTAATTGCCCTTTACTCGATTAATATGAAAACAGCAAATATTAAGCTATTAAGTCTAAACAAATGATAGAATAAAGCACCATGTGCTGTTATTACTTTTTCCTTGCATAAGTAACAAACAGAAATAGTGGTAAAATCAATTTGGAAAAATACTGTTTTCTCGATACTAACCGAGCCATAATTATTAGATGTGTTGTTATTATTGATATAGCATGAAGTGAAAATTCATTTATGTCCATCCCAGTTCATAACTAGATTGTTTTCGTCCTCGATATTGTTCACAAAATTAGAAAATGAAACTGATAATTGGCAATTTGCGAAAATAATACCTCCATGATGAACCTTGTTAGAAATTATATTATAGTATTTTAGATGAATAGGATTCGAACTATTTGAATGCGTTAAGCCAAAATTGGCTCTTGCTGTATTATTTATTATATTGTTGAAAGATAAAATCGAAACTTCATAAGTGTACAGGATTCTATAAAACCTTTCGTAAACATTGAACTGAGAAACATTTGTATTCAAAGCTTTAATGCTTCCAGATTCCATTATATATATGGAATTATAATGCTGCTGATCCTGCAGAATTATAGAGCACAATTTGACCACGACTCTGAAATAATAATGTTCCTCCAATAGAATCACATGTATTGGATATAAATGTTGAACTCGTTAAAGTTAAAAACGTGTTCACATCATCTTTATTATTCGATAAAAAAGGAGTCTGTAATAGTATATGACCCTCCTGGATTGATTTGGACAACATCCTGGCAACCAAAACGATGCCTGTGATAATTCAGATGTAAGGAATATTTAAAAAGTGACATATCCAACCACATTTAATTTTTATCGTATCCACGGATATTTAAAGTTTTGTGCCCATTTCTATCGATATATTTGAATTTAAAAGCTCATATATAGCTACATTTTTCAAATATTTCAACATCATTCAAAATCCTTTTTTGATATTCTTAATCTCTTTTGATGCGCATTGATAAAATAATTGTACAATATAAAAATGTATCTTTAAACATGATGAAATGATTTAAAAATGAAGAAACAATATAAAATCAGTTCGCGAGTTCGATTTGTAAAATATTGGCGAACTTTTGATAATTAGATTGTAAAAATGGTGTAACTTTCTGTAGAATCTCGGGTTCACGCATCAACTGAACGCTGTTGTGTGATCCAGTCATAGCTGAAAGTGCTGAGAGTGAGATTTCTGCATTCGGATTATTGGCAGTAAGGAAGCTAGAAATGAATTTGATGGAACCTGACACTTCATCAATCAATCCTTTTCTAGCGGCACAATCGATAGTGTAAATAGCCAACTTAGCAGCTGATTGCTTTCTAATCAAAATTGAGACATCAACATATTTCTGCATCATCTTCATATTCTTAACATTAGTGACAAATGCATCGAACTCAAGAAGTTTCGTGATAATGACACTGCTTGGGTCGAACAAATCGAGTCTTCCTGTCTCGAACGTTCCAACAAGGAAGTCGATGAAGTCCTTCATAGCAGCGAAGTGCCTTCTCATTGATGGATGGAGAAGAAGAGTCATAACTAACAAAAGCTTTTGATCTATTCTCAGTTCACCGAAGAGGAGAACTTGAAGCATTGGCTTGAATGAGTCAACATTCTCTGTCTTAGCCGCATCAGCGACAAGAACAGAAAATGCAGAATTGTTATCTGGAGCAATCTGAAGAAGCTTGCCAACCATTGTTGTCGTTCTTGGCGATATACGATCCAAAAGCAAATAGCTGATGACTTCTGACTCGAATCCATTACTGATGTGCTGCTCGAGAATGTCTGGAGAGATAATCAGATCTCTATTGAAGAAAGCGCAGATGCAGTTATAGCCAATCTTAACAACTTCGTGATTGTCTGATGATAAAGCAAATGTGAAGATAGAATAGCACGTCTGCAATCTATTCTCGTAGAACAACTTGTGATTGACAAGAGTTTGGACTAACAACGATAAATACTCTGGAATTGCCTGGCTGCACATGAACGGAGAACTTGCGCGAATCAGGAAATCGACGCCTGGCCATGGATTCTCGAGGCGCTCAAACAAACCAGCCAACTCCTGAATAATACAAAGAACTTTGTGTGGTGCTGAAGAAATCAAAGGTGCAAGCTTAAGGACATATGTTTGACTGAAGAACTCTGGAGCATTCTTGACAATGACGAATAATAACTCCATTGTCTGATCGATGATTGATTTTTCTTTGCGAGCAAAAGGAAGATTGTTTGGAATACCACTGTCCAAGAATGCTCGAAGGCATCCAGCGCTTCTTGTCGCAACATACCTGATTTCCATTAAAACACGTGATGTTATAAGTTCTGGAATGAAAATAGCCATCGCAGGCAAAAGCAGGTTGAAAAACTTGTTTGGATCGTCACTCAGACAGTTCTCACGATGCTGCTTGACAGCATCTAAGTACTGTGGGTTCTGTGGATTAGTTAAAACTTTCATAACATTATCGTTGATTGACAAATCGATAAGTTGTGGAATGATAGGCAATGAGCCTGGCGCTTGATGTCCGAGTGGTGACAAAGCTGTTTGCGGTGGCTGCTGAAAAGAAATATCGCCATAGCTCGCTGGTGCTTTCTGATGAACAACAGATGCAGGAGCTTGCATGACAGCAGCGTTTGACATTGGCACAAATGGAGGCTGGCTGCTAGGAGCGATCGCTTTTTGCTGTGGAGGCGATGGTGGAGGCGGATTTTGATTATCATCGTTATCGACGAATGGAATTAACGGAATTTGTGGTGCAAATAGATCCAGCTGTTCGAAGCTTGACGGGTGCGGAGGTTCTGATGGTGTTTTGTTTGAAAATAGTGATCTTTGTGAATCGAAGCATTTAAGAGGTGGTTGGCGCTGTCCTTTGTTCTGGACTCGCCGCTCCTCTTCCGCTTGTAACTCTTTAATGAACATTTCGACAGCATCCATATCAGTGCCTTCAAAAAATACTTTTTTGGCATCGAGAACTTTACAGATTTGTTCGAATGATGGTCTTTTTGTTGGATCAAAGTCCCAGCAGCGCTGAATGAGAGATCTTAATTTTGTTGGTGTTTTAATCGGAATCATTGGTCTTTCATTTCGCTGACATACGGCAATCATGATTTGCTGCCCATTGTATCCCTTGAAAGGAGTTGATTCTGCTAATAATTCCCAAAGAAAAACTGCATAAGCGTAAACATCGACTTTGTTTGAGTATGTATCCGATAAAAACACTTCCGGAGCCATCCAATGCGGAGTTCCGATCTGTTGAGTCATGAATGTTGATTCTGAATTAGCAAACCTTGAAATTCCGAAATCTGTAATTACTGGATAAAGTTTATCGTTTAACATGACGTTCATTGACTTCAAATCTCTGTGAATGATGCCTATTCTGTGTAGCGAAGCCATCGCGTGCGCTGTACCGATCATAATAATTGTTTTATTCGTTGGTGTCAACTGTGGAGACTGCGGACGATGTCTTAATGCCTGAAATACGGAGCCGTTGCTGATGTACTCCATTGCGATGGAGTACGGCGGTGAAGATGTCCATCCGTAAAAAGGCATCAAAAACATAGAATCGCATCTTGCAAGGATTTCGATTTCGCGAACGAATTCAAGTAAATCTCTGTCTTCAAGTTTCGTTGCAATCAATTGTTTTAACGCGCATTTTTTGCCTGTTGGTCTGTGGTTGCAGATATACACTATGCCGAAAGCTCCTTCACCAGCTGTCCCTGTTTTCTCGAAGTCATCCACATTGACGAGATATGAAGCGAGCTCTGGACTCACGTGATGAAGGATATCAGTCATTTATATTTCACTTTTTTCTTTATCATTGACTGGTAATTTTGGTTTGTGTAGTAGCTTATAGACATGGCTTCACTTTTACAAATATATTTCTCGCTTAAAAGTTGAAATTTGAAAAAAAATTAAACCAAAACTTTTTATTTTTGGCTTTTGTTGATAAATGTGAGTTTTTCTCCATAAATTACCACGAAATCACTTAATTCTGCTTGATTTTAATAAAAAATAAATATACAATAGATTTCAATAACTGAAAATACATATTATTTTTACATTATCTCCTTAAATTATTCGATAATCTCAATTTAAAATCTATGGAGTGGTGTTATAATCCATGCTAATCACTAATATCCGAATAAATTTTGTTCTTGAACTTTTGATGAATTATATATTAATTTATTCATCAGAGCCATATAAGATGCATGAAACATCAGGGGTATAAATAAATCCTTTATCTAAACAATGCATGGAAGCACATCTTGTGAAAAATATTCTCAATATTTGCTAGAAGTTATATTTGAAACAAATTTAGATTAAACAAGTAACTGATATATCATCTAAAATCTGTTTGTTTGATTCATTGAGTTCATATATTAATAAATTGATGTTCAATATATTTTAATGCTATTGGCTCAATACTCAGTTAATTTTGCATTTACCTTGACTTATATCTAAGATACATATATTGTTCATCTCAAGAAGATGATTTTGTTTTATCATTTTAAAGAATATTGCACAAAATTCATTGTATTAATCAGTCTCTCCGATACAAATCAATTCACAAAGGACGGTATAATTATATGAGAATATCCTTCTCCATCACAATCGATGATGATGAAAAACAATAAATTTATTTCCAATAAGTTATGCACCCAAACCAGGCTCAGGGTGTTAAGGTCTTCCTTCTTTGGCCAAATCAGCAGAAGACAGCTTTCTCGTAAACAGAGGCCATTTGTAAAAAAAATAAAACGTGACAACCTTTTTAATTTTCAAAAGTTTATATTTTTTGACGGTTGTTTATTTCAAATTTTCCAAAAATGAGTAAATATGTTTGTTTCTATATCCAAGGGCAGCAGAACAGTGTGTTTGACGCCAATATTATTAAAGGAAAAACCACTACGCAGCTCGCTGAAATCACAGATTCGCGAAATAAGCTACTTTTCATCAAAACTCCGCGATATATCAAAGAATTACCATATAACTGCGAACCATTAAATCTCTACCCTGATTTGGCTCTCAATGAGCGTCCGGACGAATATGTAGATGTTCCGTATATGTTGCAATTTATCGAAATATCTGAATCAAATTTCATAAAAATTAAGATAACACCGGAAACAACGCAAGTTAAAGTTCCGCCATTTTACGCAAAGATTGATACAAAGACAATGAACGATTTGAACACAGTTGAACTTTTAGATTTAATCACAAACCAATTTGGGCTTCCTATTACTGAGCAAAGCCTTTTGTTTGATGGAATGCCTGTAGATATGAACCAATCTGCAGTATCAATTATCGAAAAAGCCCAACAATTTGATCTTGTGTTGAAATTCACGCCTACGCAAGAATTTATTAAAAGATCCAAGAAGCGCGTACACATAGTAAGAGAAATTATCGAGACAGAACAAACATACATCAAAGATCTTCATCAACTTGTTTCATTTTGGCAACCAAGTTGTCATAACAGGATAAAGATGGAACAATCAGATTTAGATCAGATTTTCAAAAATATCGCACCTATTTTGAACTGCCATCGTTCGTTTTTAAAAGATCTCAAAACTTGTGGAACTGAATATTCGAGTTGTTTTGCCTCACCGTTCTTGAGATTTGCTCCGATATTCAAATTTAGCCAAATGTACATTTCCAGTTATCCTCAAATTCAAACAGCTGTTCAACAATATACATCTAAATCTAAATACGCTAAAATCTTCACACAACTACAGCACGAGTGTGATGAGAGAGACTTTGAGTCATTTTTGATCACTCCAGTCCAAAGAATACCGAGATATACTTTGTTTTTGAAAGAACTCGTTAAATACACGCCGAGTTCGCATCCTGACTATAACTATATCAAGATTGCAAGTGAACAAATTGATGCAGTTACAAAACAAATCGATCAGACATCAAATGCGGCGAAATTACAACAAAGATTATTCGAATTACAGCAAACAATTAAACAAGACTTTACATTCCTTGATAAACAGCGTCAGTTGCTTATGGAGGTTCCAATCAAAGTTATTGAGCGTTCAAATGTTACAGGAACAATCTTTTTCTTCGAAGATATTTTAATGTTCATCAAAAACGGCTCGAAGGGCCAGAAGATCATCTTTGATGCGCCAATAACAGAATTTCCATTCATTCCTGGCAAACCAAACGCTACATCAATCACTGTCGATTCTACAGGAAAAGAATACGCAAAAAGAACGATCAGATATCACCACGAGTATCAGATCGAGTTTGAGACAGCAGAGAACTACGAAAAATTTTTTACTGAATACGATAAACAGCTTATGATGTTAATGCTCAAATCAAAAACGAAATATGGCTTCAAATGGGTCGGAAACAAGACAAATCCTGAGTATCCAGAGTTTGGGCCACACTTTGCGCTTCGTGTATCAGGCAGAATTTATATTTTTAGTGGAAAGTATCTTAACAATATCCAATACTTGACTATAAAGAATGATTTTGCGCCGAGGACCGTCAATCCAAATGAATGTCCGCTTCCAGCATTGAAACAGCCAAAGGCTGTCACCATTGGACACTCAATTTGCATTATTTCCGAAAAATTACTTTATATCATCGATCCACACAGTCACGCTGTCGAAGAAAAGCAGATCACCGGTATTTACAGCCCTAGGTATGGCCAATCTTTAGTTTGGCATGGTAAATATCTCTATGTATTCGGTGGAGAGTCGAATCAAAACAAGTTCTATAATGACTTGATCATGATCGATCCAAACAGTGGTGCTTCCGAAATGATCAATGTTCAGGGTGCTCCTTCTGCTCGTGCTTATCACTCTTCTGTTGTTATTGATGATAAGATGTTCGTCATTGGTGGAAGCGATCAGACACAGACATTCAATGATATTTACTATTTCGACATGAACTCGCGTGTTTGGGGATCATTCCCATCGAAGTTAAATGCATCAAAGAATGACTTCATTTTCTCTACAAGCCAACACATTGTCCTTCTTTCTCTCACAGGAGCAATTCAGTTGTTGGATACAACAAACGGAGATGTTTTGAGCATCGAAAACTTCGGTAACTGTGTCCAAAACTTACAAGGTTACGGTGCTGTTCAAACAAAGGGTGATGACTTGGTTCTGTTGACATCACCAAGGGATAAAGTTGTTTATTCGATCGAGTTCCCAGAGATGCTCAAGGGCAAGAGCGGCTCAAGGCATGCTAGAATGGACTCGATGGAGTTCTCCAAGCCAGCCAAACAGCACAGAAGACACTTCAATGATGTTCCAACAAAGCCATCAAAGCAAAGACACTTTGGACAGACTGATATTGATCTTTCAGAAGCTGCTGATCATGTCGTCAAGATCCAGTCTCCGCTTCGTTCTCCATCTTCTTCTATTTTCGATATCACGCCAAACCCAGACAGACAGATCGACATGGATGTTCCAACAGAGGTTGTTTCCAGAGAGGTAAAGTTCGAAGAAGAACCACACGTCGCTGAAGAGAAACTAGTTGAAACAAAGCCAGCGGAAGAGAGGCCAGTCGAATCTCTCAAGGCAACAAATATGCCGCAGTTCGAGCAGCTTGATGAAGAGCAGAAGGAAACGAAGCAAGAGGAACCAAAGCCAGAAGAAACGCCAAAGGAGGAAGTTCCAGAAGAAAAGAAGCCAGAAAAGGTAGTATTCACACCATCAGCGTTAGAAATCAAGCCATCGATTCATCCTGTTCAAGATCCAGATGAAGATCTCACAGTTTCAGGTCAATTCGAAGAGAAAGAAGAATATTATTACAGCTACGGAGAAAATGCCGAGCCACACGATCAAGCACTTGACGAAGCTCCTCATCCACCAGTAGATATCCCAACAATCACTTTAGAAGATGTTCAACAGCCAAAAAAGGAATCATCGATCATCGTTCCTATCGCTATTGGTATCTCTGTTGCTGCGGCTGTTGGTGCTGCAGTGTTCCTTGCATACAGGAAATTTGTTCGCCGTAATTCCTAATTAGACACCATTTTTTTATATATGAATTTATGTTCTCTATTTAAAAATATTTATATGAATCAAAAAGGTGACATTATTTTTTCTTTCATTCACAAAATATCTCCAATTTAACAAATCTGTCAATTTAGATCAATACATTATATTTAAAAATCGACACTCTTTTATCTCCTTCAATACGAACAAAAAATCATCAAAATTCAAAATTTGTTGATTTTCAATAATTCATTTTAGAAGTTGAAATTGTTATAAATAGATTACCAAAGAGGGAGATAGAGAGTACTTAAATAAATAAAACAAGTTTACTCTATTTTAGCCCTTCAAGAAATTGATAGCATCAACGACGGCTAAATATGTAGAAATAACAGTAGCAACTAAACCAAACAGAGCGAGCAGGATACATAATATATTCTGCCAATGATACCATTTCTTCTTCGAAATCTTGACCCACATTGTTGGTGGATAAACGAAGTCAACCAAAGTACCGCCCAAAGCACCGCCAATGGCAAGGACTGGGCCGGCATTTGGCAAGAAAATTGCAATGATAACAGCAATTGAGTTGAAAATGAAGAATAATGCAACTCTGCGCCATCCATCGATCTTGGAAGCATCGTTTTGACCGAAAATCAGTTGGCCCCAAGATCCTTTGATTGAATGACCAACGCAAGGATATGAACAGCAAACAACGATCATAAATGTTGCGCGGGTGATTGTGATCAAAACATCTTTGTCTTCGAATGAGTTTAAGATGATTGTTTGAATTTCATCACCAAACATTAAGTAACCAATGATAGCTGGTAAGGCAACAATCACGAAGCAGGCGATAGAAGCGGCTCCAGAAACAATTGATCGCTTCTTCAAGTCTTTGTTATATGATCCGATGATTGGAAGGATAATGACTGGAAGAGAGAACGCTAAACCGTACATAGCGACAGCAGAGAAGAAACCGAAACCGAATTGTGCATAAGTGAGCTTTGCAACGCCTTTCTTCGGGAAAATCATAATTGCTTTGATAATCATGACTAAAAGGAACCAACCAATGCAGGTAAAGTTAGCATAAGATGTGTAGCTGATGAATGTGATGTCCTTTGGGATTGTTAACGCACCTGGAATGCAGATCCAGAAAATTAATAACGTTACAGCACGTTTCCAGCCAGTTCTGATATCCAAACCAGCGAGCCTCAACCATGACATGATGGAGTCGGAGCCAATAATCAAATAGGAGATTTCTGCGGAATACAAAAACAGCATTGAAAGAACGGAAAGGATGACTGATCCAATCTTACCGAAAATCTTGAAAGCTAAGTCATCCAAACCCGATGCTGATGTTCTCGCCTGCAATTTTACTGTTAAAACAGTTGCAATATGTGATAAACACGCAATAAAAGCGAGAAGAATGACAGATGGGACGAGGCCGATGTACTTCATGGCATATGGAACACCAAGGATACCAGCACCGAGCAAAGAGTTCAAAAGATTCAAAACAGTTGTAAATCTTCTCACTCTTCCTGGCTCATCGAATTTGGACTTTGGTTTCTTATTCTCATCCAAGTCCTCTTTCTCCATGTGTGGTTGTCCATTCTCGTCAACTGTCTCTTGTGGAGTGCCATCATCAGGCAAACCCATAGGCGTACCATCAACATCTATCTTAGATCTGATTTCGGGATTCGCTTCTACGTCATTAATGTCGCCACTCATTTCCTCAGGAGTAATCTCCTCCAACTCGGTCATTTACTTTTGTTATTTTAACCCATTTTCGTAAACTATTCAATGAAAAAAACGATGGTTTTCAATTTTTAGACTGAAAATAGGCTCTATGTAGTGTATACATCGGATTTTATTAGTTTTGGAATTACGATAATTGTGAAGAAAATTATTCAAAAGATTTTGAAAATTTAAGAAAGCAAACTATCACAGAATTCTTAACTATCCCCATTGTCTAAAAAATTACAGCTCTTTTCGGTAAAAATTTCGAATTCACTTTCATTCAAAACAGTAAAATCTCCCCTCAATTTTTTACTTCCAATTCTATCATATTTAGCTTCTTTGTCATTTTCGAGACATATTTTATCAGAATTGACGATGGGGTTTTACATATATTGTTTAGTTTATATTTAGCAGCTGGAATGATGAGAGAGGCTCTACTTGGCTGTATAAATAATGTGTGTGCTGACAGAACTCCCAAATCGCTTGAAATGAACGGATTAATCATCGTTTCATCCAAAGATGTCGACAAATCTGGATTTTACTGGTGTTTTTATTTCACATTCCTTTTGTCTGTGACTATAATCGATTCTAAGCTTATAAAAAATTTGAACACATTTTCAATTGGTTTTGGAACATTGGCCAACCATTGGTTAAACTTTAAATTTATTTTAGCTTTCGTGAAAAATACGAATTTTCAATGAGACGGAAGTTAATACTTTGATCATATTTTATTGAAAATTGCAATAATCATTAAATCGTGACTCTGCCACGTTACATTGCTTAGACCAGACATAAGCGGATTGATGAGCTATATTACCCAACTGTTCTTGAAATTTTATGTTTGAAACATATCAAAAATTTTCGATACGGCATTTAAGGACAAACTTTTCAGAATACTCAGGGTCCGTATATATGGTGCATACTTAGATACCACTTCATTTACATATTTAATTTGCATAATAATATTAACTGAAAACGGTTCCTTATTCAACATGAAAACACAAAGCACAGATGATACGCAATATAATAGTTCATACCGAAGACTTGGAGAAAGATAATATAAAAATAACATTTAGAAACATATATTTTTGGGAATAGAAGATTACTTTCCTTGTGATAAAATACCGTCCAAGCTCAAATCAATTGGATCGTAGCTTACATAGCTAGTATCATTTTCAACATTGACAACGCAACCGAACGGTAACACGCCATCATTCTCAACACTGAGAGAAATGGCATTCTTTGAGTATACTTTAGTATGCTCAATAGTTTCAACAGACAAATGTTGTGCAGAAACATTTGGTCTTAAACTAAAAGCAACATTCAAAGATACTCTGCCTCTGTATCCATGGTTCACCAAAACAGGTAAATATGTCATTTTGCGCTTGACAGCTCTTGGATCGATGATGCAAACTTGTGTCAGTCCAGAAGGTCCGTAAAAACTAGCTTGATAACCGAAATAAAGGCCATCTCTTGCATCAGCGCCATTGTATAATGTTGGTTTTTTGACTGTTGAATCCAAAGTGTTCATATGGAAATAACATTGTGTTGTGTACGGATTGTATTCGATTGCTGGATCGAAAGTGAGGTAGTAGAAGTAGAATTGTTGCGACAATGTGTTTTTAATGAATGGGAAATTGAATTGAGAAAATTCGATTTTAATATTGAAATAAACTTGTTTATTTGGATTCCTCGAGTAATGAGACTTCAGCTTGAGTCCTCCAAACTTGATTTGGGAGACCTGACATGAAGCTGTGGCCAATAAATCATTTGCACCCAAGAAATCTTTCGTTAATAACTCAAATCGTATTTTATCCGCGTACACGAATGCCATTGTAAACGTATTATCTAAGCTTCTGCCCCACTTTGGTGTCGTAGATTTTTTAGAAGATTTTGTCCTGCCTATGCAGATGTTCAATCCATTGGCCTCCATGAAAACCTTCACGAAGCATGAAGGAGTACCGTCAGTTCCGCTGACGTTTTCACAAGAGTTGACAGTGATAGTAAACATTAAAAGCACCGAATGAGATTTAAAAGTGTCAAAGATGAAAGGTGATATTTCAAAAAGTGCCAAATTGAATAAAAATTATCAAAAAATCTCAATTAAAAAATGTCATTTACTAAAAGTGTCAATTAAAAAGTGACTTGTTTTTAATGAGTGATTTGCAAAAAGTCGAAGAGTTTTGTAGAAGGGTCTCAAGTGAAGTTAAACCGTCGACAAAACACGAATCTGTTGATGTATATGATAGATTACATGAAATTAACAAGAATATTCAGCATCGAGAAATTAATGACGAAAAATACAAATTTATTGTTGAAACTGTGCAAAAGATGGTCTCGGAAAGTAATTAATTCGATTCATTTCGTTTTTTTTTGAAATCAGAAAAATCACCTTAAATTTGTACTCAATAACAAAACATTTTACTGTAATAATTGTACAGCACTATTGTTTATAAACCATTGTTTATAGCAAATGACCTCTTAATTTCCAAAATTTTTTGTTCCATATAATTATTTTGCTCAAATGACCAAAAATTCCCTGGGATCAATGTGCGAACAATGTTTATGTTATGGATATAGATCGAAAATTTTATGTTATCGATTATTTTTATTGTTAATTTTATTCAATATTTAGATAAACTCATTTAGGTGCTCATTTCAACATCATACTCAATCCTCCCTTTCCACTCTTCATTCCTTTTGTATTTCCACTGTCGGTGGCGTTTGGATCAGCATTTCCTAATATTAACTTAGCAGAATTTTCATCTGCATGAGTTCCTTGAATTGGCGATTCTGCTGCATTCATTCTTGCTGTTGGGGTGAGCGGTGTTGGAGAATTAGCAACGTGTGTTGCGTATGACTCTGACTCATAAGATATCTCTGGTGTTTATTTATTATCTTGGTATTTGCACTATTTTCAACTATTTATTTTAATTAATGAAATAGATAGTATTTTTGGGGTATAATCTTTTTGCATGAAAATATTGGTTTCAATTACAAAATATAGCTAGTTTCAGATTGGCATCTTTATTTTTGAGCTACAACGCATCATTTTAGTCATTCATATATGTTACCATATATTAAGGTATATGAATGTTATAAGAGATCATGCTTATATAGCTAGTTTTCTGGCATTATCTAAATGAAATGCATATAAAAGAAGTAGACGAAGGTTGTTACATTGATGAATCTCTTATGTGTGATGAGGTGAATACAAATATACATCCGGTAGCACTACCCATGAAAATCAATTTTTTGTGAAACCTCATTATTGATCGACAAAAACACGAAATTCGAAATCTGCATTCAATAAAGATTGCAAATTTAAGCTAAAAGGACCACACTCACAATTATTCGTTCAAATTTTAGAGATTTTAAACCACCAGCTGCAAAATGAAATGTAGAATCTATATAACAAAAAATAAATTTGTGAAGACAATTGAAACCATATCATATAAATCATTATTAAGTCATATTTTTACAATTTTTCACTGAAAAATTTCAATTCCCCGTCAAAATTTTCTTATGTCATTTGTATTATTTGTAAATTATTCGTAGCTTTATGAGGATTTCAAAATTGAGAAGAAAATTGACACCAAAAAATTTCAAAATGTCCGATGATTACCATCTTAGCAGCAAAGACAGCGCGAAGGTCGAAAAGATGGTCCCGGATACCCAGAGACAGGTTTTCATGGCGTTCAACGCTTCTCTGAAGATCGACGACAAAGAAATTAAAGAAGTTATCGTGGCTTTGAGTGAGCACTACATCTGTCTGTTCAAGCGCTCGTTCATGGGTGGTATTTCACCTCTGGAAAACATTCACGTCTTAGATTTGAACTATATTGGTGTTCCGCACAGAAATACTGTTGTGCTCAAATTTGACAGCAAAGAAGACGAAAGAGTTATCCACATCAAAAGCCAGGAGAAGCCAATGCTCAGATTCAGTCTCTGTTTGTTTAGAAACTATTATTTAATCACTTCATACTTACCAGCCAAATACAGAGCAAAATTCGAACCAAAGTATCCCGAAGACTATCCAAAGTTCGACCCTAGACTGTCTCCGGGACAGCAGTTCCAGTTTCTTTACTACGCGTACTGCACACAAGATAATCAAAGATATAACCACTGCATCACACAGTGGGTCAACTACACTTCCATCACTATGTCAGGTGTCTTCGACTTCAGCAAATTACCATATCACGATGTCGAATGCTCGTTCGCAAGTTCGATGAATTTGGCACCTTGTCTCGATGCTTTGACATTCTTCCCAACGCTATACGGAATTGTCATCAGGAACGTAGGAAGATCAGATATGCTTCAGATTGCAGGCCCATTGCTTGAATCTTCCAAGACTTGCAAGATTTTCGTCGCTGAAAGTAACAACATCGTCGAAGGCGCTGAAGCACTCGCTCAGGCATTCGTTAACAACAGAGATCTTCCACTTCAGTACTTGGATATCTCTGATAATCCAATCCAAGATATGCTACCGATTTGCCAAGCAGTGTCACACCTCAAGACTGATATGTTCTACATCGACTTCTCTAACACATATCTCACTGACAAAGCATACAATGCATTCCTTGAGTCTTACAAGGCAAACTGCCATCTTTGGACACTCAAATACTTCAATTTCGGCGGCGCAAAGTGCTCTTCTTCCGTTATTGAAAACTACAAGAATGTCTTCAGGACACTCCAGAAGCAGGGCAAGTGCATGCTTAAGTTCTTCAGCCCTGGCATCGTTAAAGGCGACTTAGGAGAATTGCTTCGGTGCATCCTTAAATATCAGCCACAAATCATGAACATTTCATTGAGTGGCACAAAGATTGACAAAAAGGGAGGTGCTGAACTCATGACATTCGTTTCACATGCAGAGTACCTCCACGAAATCGATCTCAGCAACACTCAAGTGAAGCCAGAAGTTATTGCTGAAATCATCAAAGCGATCTCTCTCAAGTCGATTTATGAGTTCAACCTGAACATTTCTGGATTGAAGTTGAATGGAAAGAAGCTTGCTCCAGTCATTGAAGCATTCAAGAAGAATAGCAACTACAAGTGGGGAACTTTGTACTTCGACAACAATGGCATGAACAACGAAGATGTCCTTAACCTTGTCAAAGCACTCCAAAAGGCCACAAGTGTCTATGGTATCTCAATCAACAACAACTTGTCATACAAGATGAAGAATTTGGAGGAAGTCCTTACAAGCTTGATCCAGTTCAAAGGTCTCAAGTATCTTTCCATCAAGGGTGGTGATAACGCTCTTGGTCCGATGTTAGCTCCGTATATTCGTATGGTTGCTAACACAGAGATCGAAGTCTTCAATCCTTCATTTAACTATTACGGCGAAGAAGGCCTTGAGGCACTTGGTGATCTTATCGAGAACAGCACAAACTTGCAGAAGTTGTTCGTTGATGGCTCAGGCACAAACGATGCTGTTGCTATTGTCAGATTGTTGGATTGCGTCAAGAGATCTCAGTCCGTCAGATTCCTCCCATTCCCATACGATGATGTCTACAACATCATGAAGGCTGTTCCTAAGTCACAGTCAAAGCAGCTGTACCAGATGTTAACTGTCAAGCAGCTCGATTCACAAGCTGCCATTCAGCGTAATCAGACAGCTGTTGGCATTAAGACTGAGTTAACTGAGTTGACATACAACCCAGAGCTTAATGACGTAGTGCAGAAGATTATTGACTTAGTGAGAGATACATTCGCTAACTCTAAACCATACGAACACTCTGCCATCAACAAGGTGTTCAAGATGCCATTCCCGCACCTCAACGATGAAGAAGATGCAGAAGTCGAAGAGAATCCAACAAAGAACGATGGATCAGATGCTTACAACACTCCGGAGCTTTCTGGTGTTGTCAGAGAAGGTGACAATGATGCTGTTCTCATCTCTAGCTACAACTCTACATTTGTCGGTGACAGAACAAGGAGAGAAGTCAACCCATTGGTGGCATTCCAGGCTCTCGATCTTCCAATGTACGAAGATGTCAAACCAAGCTCCTTCAATGTTCCAAATGACAACAAATAGTCAGAACAGTCATCTTCTTCATATTCGTCTGGATCGGATGATTAATCTTTTTATTTTTATCTATTTTCTATTTATGCGCGTAATTATTATAAATTTATTGTTATATGCTACTTTAAATATTACAACCAAAACACCATTCATCGATTCTAAACAAAGAAATTTACACTATTTCAGCATTGAATAAATAAACTATTCACTACTATATATAAGAATCAAAAATTCATGAGTCAGATCCAAATTTTGATATATAAGCAGGTATATTGAAGCTTTCTATGGTGAATATTTTAAAATTTTGTTGAAATCAATAGTGATCACAACTAATAATCAAAATAGTAACACATTAGTTGTATATTTTAATTCCAGATTTATAAACTTTGATATTTGGTTTTTAAAATTTTGAAAATAATATATAAGCATAATCGAATAATTTTAGGAAATTTGGATTATACAGGTGAAGTAATGATTAATGGAATCAAAATCAAAAATAACAAAAAGTGCCAAAACTGTACGTTTAAAGCTCTCAAAAATGGATTCTGATTCGATTTCTTGTACTTGTTCAACGGATCTTTCAGACGGTTCTTCAGAGCCGATCCCGAAGATCAGCAGTTTGCCGGAATTGGAATCTTCGCTCCTTCCTACACAGTCAACGCCAGATACTTCGGAATTGTTGAACGATATCGAAAATTCGATCGAAAAGGATGAGTTATTCACACAGTCAACGAAAATTCTCGGAAAACCAATTAACTCTAATACACAATTATTGAACGAAATGAAACGTTTCAAGAATTTATCTTATAAAAACGTCGAAATCGATTTTGAGATACAAGCGTCATTCTTGAAGGCATTCAATTCATATTTTGGTGTTTATGCTACAAATCTTAAGGACGCAGAGTCTTATTTGAATATTTTTCATTATCAAACGAAACCAACAATTCAAGATAAACCAAAAGATAACTTATCAAAGGATCATGAAGAACTATGCAAAGCCAACCAACAGATTTCGAAGCTTAAAACAGTGATTAACGATTTAGAAAATCAATTAAATTCATACAGAATGTCATCAATTGCAAGTGATGAACTTCAATCTGATAGCGAGCATCAACTTTCCATTGCGCAATCAAAGATTCAGTCATTACAGAAACAAATTGATTCTCTTGAGGTTTCAAAGACATTAACTGAACATGCACTTGCAGATTTTGGAAATTTAATTGAATCACAGCAGAAAGAGATCGCTAATCTCACAATTCATCGTGAAAAATTGATAAGATTATTAATGACTCATTTTGATGCTTCAAAAGCCGCTGCAAGTTACAAACCACCTGTTGAAAAGCCAATCCCTACAATTGTTAAGCAAGAAAACACAAAACCAGATGATCTTGAGTTAAACTTGATTTTCAACATCATTAACAACTCTAAAGTACCGGAATACATAAAGAAAGAAGCTGAAGACTTATACACAGATGTCAGATTCTCAGAATACGAGAAAATTAATAACATCATTAATAATCTCGTCAAACAGATCAATTGCCTTGTAGAATGCCGTGAAAAAGCCTGCAGCGCTAAAGATGAGATCGAGAAACGTAATGATTCGATAGAAAAACACGCAATCAACACTTTAATGCTTTTCGAAGAACAAATCAGATTTTTGCAGAAAGTTTCAAGAAACAGCGATTTACAAGATGCGTTAATTTTCAGAAAATTCAATCCAACACCAATGCATTTGGATAAGTGCACGCAAGAGGACTTGGCGAAGAAGTGTGCGGAGCTCAGTAAGTTCATTGAAGATGAAGCAGGATTCTACACTGAAGAGAAAGTTAAATGCGCTGTGAAGCATCTTTCAAGTGTTGATTCTAATCTCATTTTCGAGCTCCAGAAGTCTTCAAACATCTCAGAACGCATTGCAAAGCTTAACAACATGCTCAACAGCAACACACCATGCGACAGAGAGTTGTTCGATGTCGTTGTTTGCCAAGTTTTCATCAATGATGCATTATGCAATTTGTGCAAAGAGATGAAGTCCCATATCGCGTATATGAACAAGGAGATGTCTAAAGTTCCCCAGATATCGCAAGAAGACATGATAAAGATCGAAAAACAAGAGAACGAGAACCACGAGAAAACACTCAAAATCGAAGAACTCGAGAAGCAACAAGAAAAGTTAATCAGAGCAATCGAAAAATTACTCCCACAAAAGGAGAAGTGCCAAAATATCTCAGAAATGCTTAATTGCGCAATCAAACACAACAAGCAATTGAAGTCGTCAATCAAACTTTTGATACAAGAAGAAACAAAGCTTAGATCTGAACTCGAAGTCAGTCAAGAGAGAGTGACAAGAAAATCGAGGCAAATCAAAATAATGGGCAAAGTCATTCAGCGCCAAAACAATGTTGTCGATGAAAACACAAAGAAACTCACTGAGCTGAATGATCTCGTCAACAAACAGAAGAAGGAAATTGACGATATGAAGCAGAATCATATCAATCAGATCGAGGAATTAAAGAAACTCGCTGGATCAATTGAAACATCGATGAAAAACAAACTCGAACAAGAAAAGAACGAATACGAAGAGAAGATCATATACATGAAGCAGGAGATCGAGACTAAAGAGAAACAGAACAAACTCGTCAGCGATGAAAAGGAATCATTGCTTTCAGAGATCGAACAGATCAATAAAAAGAATCAAGAAAGCATCGATAAAATGCGTGAAACAACGAATATGTTGGGACAACAATATGATGCTGTTCTTGTTTCATTGAAGGAATCTAAACAAGAGAAAGAGTTCTTAATCTCAAAGATCGAAGAACTTAAATCACAAATCAAAGTCATGGAGCAACAGAATCAATCAATTGATGTCATTAAGCGCGCAAACGAACTCAAAGTTAGAACACTTGAAGAAAAGTATGAAACTGAAAAGAAGACAATGTTTTCTCAGTTCGAAGCGAAACAAAACGCTCTTGAGGCTAAATATTCATCAGAGAAATCAAACGTTGAAAATATCCATAACACATTCGTCAGCAGTCTCAAGAACGTTATCGAGTTTTCATGCGAAGAAGAACTTCATCAGAAGATCAAAGATTTGCTCGATTTCTATGCCAAATACGAAGGCCAAATCAAATCGATGGAGGAAACCCAATGCATGCTGAATTGCCACGGATGCTTTAAGTCTCTTTCCATGGCAGTCAAGAATCTTATTGAAGAGAAGCAAAAGGAAGTCGAAGTCGAAAAGATTGTTTATAAGATCGATCCATGCGTTGAATCGATGGCTGCTTCTGCACGTAAATGGGATTCTTGGTCTCACCGCGTTCTTTCTTCCGTCTCAGAAGGAATCCCACAGACACAAGATACAGACAAAGTCAGGCAATGCCTCGAAGAGATTATTTTGTCAGCTTCTCACAACAGGAGAGTAACAGACAGACTCAACACTCTCCGTGCTGAAAAAGTCATAATGATAAATCACACAAGAGATCTTCTTAGACAAAAATCAGTTCCAAGAGCGAAATGGAACTCTGTTCTTCCTATTGTTCTTTCATGCATTCGTATGATGCGTTCATCGGGATATGTTAACCTCACAAAGTAATTTTATTTGTAAAAAATTAATGTTTTTTCTTAACGAACCAATGTAACCGTTTGGGTCACCCCCTACTTTATTTTTTCGCGAATTTAAAATATGATAATTCAGTTTCCAATGTCTTGTATGTGTTATAATTCAAGCAAAAATAATTGGACAGAAAAATTTTATTCGAGAATTTTGAACATTTAGTTTTTAAAAAATGTGACAAATATCAATACCTCATAGAATATTTTGAGTATTTGGAATCAGTTATATTGGTCCTTTAACAACAATAATACAAAAGAAAAATCTGTTGTGAAAAAGAATTCAAAGAAGAATACTCAATTGGATATGTTGCGGGATGGAAAACATTCCATTTAACACGCGTATAAAGAGCTGTAATGTTAACCATTCTATCTAGGCCTAGATACGATGGTGCGAAACCTATTCCATAAGTTCCTATTGCAAAATACCAATATTTATAATTAATATAGTCGTCTACATAGCTTCCTAGCAATATCAATGCCTTCATAGCCAAAAACAAAATGGTCATCGGGTGATGCTTTTGTTTTATTTTCTGTTTGTAATGTAGGGGAAAGAGTTTGGAAGGTTTACTTTGAAATTTCTGTGTATTTTATCTTTTGTTTACTTTACAAATATTTTTACTGGTCAGAGGCCTTTCTCCGGTCTTTGTCGTGGCTTCTTTTGGCGGTTTTAAAGCGATATGCAAGGAAAAATGGGAAGGAAACACTTTTGAACTCAAATTGGCCAAGGTAAAGTGATCTCCGTAATTTTGGATTGTAAACTATTTACATGTCATATTTTATTTTCACAATAAATAATGGCAACATTAATCGTCTTTAAAACTTAACTTTTCCTTTATATTAAGAGATCTGATCAGACAAAGTATAAATAATAACAGAAATTTATAATGGTGCAAAAAAACGCATTTTCAGTCATATTAACGGATTCAATAGTATATTTGATAGGGTTTGATGATTTTTTGGTAGTTTCAGTTGATTTTGATAAAGATCAGTAAGAAATAATTTAAAGATTTTTCTTTTTATTTTGAAATGAGTATCTATATGTATTATTGAATTTATTGTTAATGATTGAATTTGTAAAACTCTTTAAAAAATTAAGAAAAGCAATAAAATTAGGCAAATTTCAAGAATATTTTTTCCGATATTTGGCAACAATTATTAATGGAGTCAAAAAAGCTTCAATTCCCTGCCGGAGTGATATCTATCTACGGAAGAGGAACGATTTTGTTAGTTTCAGGAGAAGTTGAGATTCAAGGATATCTACTAAAACCAGGAAAACAGCATAATATTTTTGCTCCAAATCATTCATTGCCAATGCAAATGAAATCGAAGGGAGAATACGTTCTCAAAGTAACTCCAATACCATTGGAAGCACTTGCTTACTCAGAATGGCAATATTACCAAAAAGAAGACAAAAGCTTCACAGAATATCTCGAAGGTTTCTACGTGAACACCAATTTCCCAGAGCTTTCATATGATAAAGCAAAACTCGAAGAAATCGATTCAAAAATGCGAAGTACTACAAAACTAATGATTATTGGCGACAAAGGTTCAGGAAAGTCTTCATTTTCGCGATTTATCACCAACAGAATACTTAGTAAGTTCCATAAGGTTGCATACTTAGATCTTGACCCTGGTCAGCCAGAACATTCTTTTCCAAGGACTTTAAGCTTAACAATCGTAGATTCTCCAATCTTAGGACCACAGGAGATGAACAGCAATTACAAGAAGTATTCTTACGATTTTGGTATTTTATACTCTCTTTCTCCTAAAGATTTCGTTGATATAGTGAAGGAATTGATGAAATTGGTGCCACCGCATATGCCAATGGTTGTTAACTCTTTAGGTTTCATATTTAAAAGTGGAATCAACATTCACGCTGATTTCTTTGATACAATTTGTCCACACGTGCGCGTATTGATGCTTAAGCCAAAATCACCTGAAATACCAAAGATATACTCAAACTCAATTGAATTTTGCCTAAATAAGATTACAACCAATACTAAATCAGTAAATCCTGCAGCATTACGCGAATTAAGGTTCTCTACATACTTAACAAGAGGAATTGGCTTGAATTCAGTTCAACAGCCAAAAGTTTTGAAAATACAAGATATTTTCTTCCATTTCAATCAACCAGTCATTCTCACAGAGATACTCAACTATTGCATCGGTTCTATGGCATTTTTGTTGAAATCAAAGGATTCTTTACCAAATATTCCTTTAGATCCAGAACAAAAGAATAAACTTGTTAAAGTTCTCAAAAATTTCACTCCTAAATGGGTCTATGGAGCTGCATTGATAAGAGCCATCGATATAGAGAGTGGCCTAATGTATGTTAACACTCCAGACTCATTAGAAGACATTGATGTTCTTCATGTTTTTCCAAATGAGTTCCTTCCGACTGTACTACATGATTATCCATTAGACATTACGTACTCAGACGCTTTAGCACTGAAGAAGGAGTTTAAGTGAAAAAACATGCTCACTTTTTTACCTAACCGCAAAATGCTGAGAATTTTTTTCACCGATTTCATTTTGATACGTAGAAGTATGATATCTGAAGCCTGGTAGTATGCAGGTAGATACAGCATAGTATGATGGAGATCTTTGCAGTGTTTGTTTTGGAAATTGATCGATTCATTAAATTTTGATAATTTTCAATAGTATGAGGTCGGCTTTTGAATTTAGGCCAAATTTTGAGTTTTAAAACCTTTTATAAATTCTTATAGAGCTTGTTAAAGGCATCATTTTAGAAAATTTATTTCTGCTCTCAAAAGTTTGCTCCGGTCTCAAACATAATTGATAGTTACCCTCAAAATTCTGAGAATTTGTTTAAAATATACTTTAAAAAACTGTTATTGGATATTTCATGTTTTAAGATGTTGCAAAAACGAAATAACAGACATCTAACAAAAATTAATTAGTCAGTCTTTTTCTTGCTGAATTTATTCTTGTGTTATATTGTAAATAGATAACAAAGAAGTGTTTTAACTCTCAAATTTGGTTTTTAGCGACCAAAATTGGCAAAATTAGCATTGCCATTATGTAAATATCATAATAAACCATATTTTACAAGTGTATAAGGTTAAAAGTCACATTTTTTCACAATTTATTTGACACTTTTTACAATAATAAAATAATATATATGATGTTAATTATTTTTCCATCATTTTTATTTTTGAATTCTTTATTTTTATTAATCAATAATTTCAGTATATTCATTTGGAGGCTATGAGTATAAGTTGGTGTATCACATTAAAAACGTGTAATATGTGCATGTGTCTATGTGTATTGTCGTCTCCGCAATGATTTCGTGTATTTATAAATTAAGATACTGAACAATTATTCAATTAGGAGCTTGTATTATGTATTATTTGTAATATGTTACTATGTTGTTGGCATGTGATATATTTATAATAAATATTGCTATTTACTCAATAATAAGCTGATATCAAATTGTTAATGAAAAATATGAAACGATATTATATATGTTTAACACTACAACTATGTATGGCATCACATATGAGTTATATTTGCCCATACATGTTTGATCTGGTTCTGACCCCCAGAGTTGATACACTTCTGAATTTTCTTTTACGGGTTTAAAGTTTTGAGAGTAATTTGAGAAAGAAAAACAATTTGTTCCTCAAAATTTAGCATCATTTGCGTCTCAGGGAGAGGTTTTATGGCGTGAATCTCTTTACTGAAAATGTTCTGTCAATTATTTTTTTATTTTGCCGAAGAAAGAAACAAGGCTTGTCTAAAATTGATACGCAAAGTCGGCGAAACTCGTTTTTTAACTCACTGGATTAACTTCTTGCGAAGTTATTGAAACTCAATGTACAAAATCCTGTTATGCATGATATATTAAAGAATTAGCTAACAAAGTCTATATTTCATTAAAATATTAGATATATCTTGCACAACAGGATTTTGTACATTGGGGTTCAATAGCTAAGCAAGAAATTAATCCAGTGAGTTAAAAAACGAGTTTCGCCGACTTTGCGTATAAAAATTTAATTGCCCAAGAAACAAAATTGAAAGCTAAACCATCACAACATCGATTTCTGGAGAAATGTGTTGCAGTAACACTTTCACCATCCTATGGTAGACCTATGTGCTCAGTTGTGCGTCAAAAAATCATTTATAGAAAATATTGAGATTTGAAATTTCCCTGCTTATTCAATCCTTACCACGAATTTACCTTAACCAAAAACTGCCTTATATGCTTATGTCACTTATTTTAAATAATTGTGATCCTCACGAGTTTCGCATCCTGATCAACAACAAACCAAAGTTTTCCCACTTAACCCAAACGCATGCGTCTTTCCAACCCAATGGCTGGAATTATTCTTTGTTCTGTGAATGTTCGCGTATAGCGCAGCTGTATTCATTGGTCATTAACAATCTTGGATAGGCCAAAAAATAGACATCGACTTATATACCATTTACAGATCCATAATCTCGCCTACCATGATCAATTGTAATCCGCAATAATTTGATAACTTTTTAACTGATTAATAATGTATAATCACTAACCAATGTGTCTCTTATTTTATGTTACGTTAAAATCCATCGCTAATCAATATTATTTTTTTTGAAAAACTATAATTAAGCAACAGACTTTAAAAGCATCAAATATTAATTTGCAACTCATGAAATTGATACTGTGATGAGTCTATGACAAAAGTGAACATCAAAAAGTGACGGGCGAACCTTAAAGTCACTTTTAAAAATAAATTGTCACTTTTTGAACGGGCAAATTGTCACCTTTATAAAAAGTGTCATAAATATCTTTGTTGTCTAACCAATACATCCAGGTTAGTGTTGTTGACGAGCCACAACTCTATCATCAACGAGCATATACCTAATTGGTAATTGGTAAGAAAACAATGATATTTATGCATGCTTAAATTGTTGCGAGAATGTCATTGGGCGAGGTTGGCCTGAGACTTCCAAAGCCCTCGAGTGGCCAGGCCCTAGCAAGAACCCACTTATTGATTCAATTTTTAATACACATTACATTTTCACTTTTGATATTAAAAAATTATTATTTTTTTCTATTTTTTATTTTTCACAGATACCTTTTTCATTACACGATTATTTTCATATTATTACTTATTCTCATAATTATTAATATATCATTAAATTCATAATTAATTATGAATCATGAATTAAATAATGTTTTCATGTTACTTTCATTTTATATATTGATTTATATTATTTAGATTCTCAATTTGATCCTTATATTCTTTGTAAAATTCATTTTTGACTAAATTTTTATTTTATCTTCAAATTATTCGTTTATAATTCATATTTACCAAGCAAGATGGGATAATTTCGACCGAGTTTCTTGGTTTTCTTAGGTTTGGAGTGCAACAAAAACTTGCAATGAACAAAGAGAAATGGATGATGTGCTATCGTCAGGATGCTGATAGCACAAATAACATCCTTCACTATGAGGCCACAACTACTCATAATGAAGTCTTCTTTGGCTTCCAACATTGAGTTCAATCCATTTCAACCTATTGACACTTTTCCATTTTTCCCGCGCAAACATGTCACTTTCCTTTATTTTGACATCCTGACTTTATATGTCAAACTAAGTTGCATGTCAGAAAAGCACGTTGTTCTATTTTGTCCCAGTCCCGTTTCAATAGTATTGTTAAATAAGTTCCTTTATTTGAAAATCCAAAATAAAGTATTTTTCATTTTGATTTTGATAAAATCCAAACATTATGCGCATATTTGATTAATGTCGTTTTTCAATTTTACGCTTTTCGAAAAAGTGAAAAAGTATGTCCTGAGCACCATGTCCTGTGTTATCAGGTGTGCGCCTATTTTAAAATTCTTTTTTGTGTGTTTGTTTTGAGTTTTTGGCGTAAAAATCAACTATTTTGAAAATTTTAATTCAGCCAAACGAATTGAATATATCCATAGGTTGCATATTTCTTATTATCTTGCATTTCAAATTTTTTGAATGGTGTATCAAAAACCGTCGCACACCATTCAAATTTTGAGGGTGTCTAACGTTATGTTGGACACCAAAAAATGTGACAATAAAAGACACCATTCAAATTTACCCATAAAAGGGAGATTTAAGATGCATCCCCTGCCCCCTTATTTACTAATTTTAAACTTATACGTGCGCTACCAAATGTGGTAATGCGTTCTCCACCAGTTTTTCACTAGTTCCAAGAATCAATCAGTGCAGTCATTGCTCTTGCCAGTGAAAAACTAGCGGTGCTTCATTCAAGATTTCTCAATCTTCGATATTATCGCAACATCATCGCAAATAAAGCATCAACAGTCGACAAATCACAAGCGCGAAGCTTTTCTACTCTGTTTATGGTTTGCTGTCTGTTGGCGCCTTCGAGATTTGCTCAGCACTTAGTTATTGAGCATTCTTTTTACAAATATACATTTTCTATGGCATCATGATGTTTCTAGAACGCATGATGATCTAAAAACTTCAGAGTGCCGCAGAGAATGCAATAAATCCGAGTATTTTTACAGAAACATCTAGATTTCGATTCAATGCTCCATGTTCTATACAGGCACAGGCAATATGAATTGAAATATAGTTGACTATAATCATTATTAGAAATGGATAAAATTTAAATTAAATTTTTAAACGCTCAGATTTGATTAATTAGAATAGATACAGCATTCTGCACATGCATATATCAATATATCTGTATATAATTTTCATCCCCTAAATATTGGATGCATCCCCTATTTAAATACAATGTCGTCCAACAGGCGTATCACAGGCGTGATTTTCGAGGATTTTCGAAATGCGTATTCAATTTCTTTAATTGAGTCGCAAATCACAAAATCAATGCATTCTAAGGCTCGGAAATTGTCCGACCAGATTTTATTTTCTCTCCATTGAGTGCCCGACCATGATGTTTTGCACATATTTATGTCATTTTTGTGTGTTTTTTGATCTTTCAATAGAAAAATCTTGAAATTTTTGAAAAAAAAAATAAATAAATAATGCAAAAATTTCAAAATCTCAAGTTTTTCAATAATTGTTGGGTTATTCACCCAAAGTATTAAAGGGGCTGCCTAAAGAATGTCATTTTTAACGGACAATAATCGTAAATAATCGTTCTTTTCCTCTCAATTCCATATCGGAAAGTGACAATTTGAGCAACAAAAGTGACATACCAAACAACACTAGTTTCATGCCTAAAATAGAATGATATTGTTTTCAGTTTAAAAGTATCATTCATGATATATGCTTGTGCAGAACACTATACATTGTTCTTAACATATTAGAAAATTTCAAAAATAATGACTAGAGAGAACTGCATTTCAATGCAATTTATTCGACTAAGTTGAAAGACGGATAAAATGAATTGAAATCAGGATACTACCGTTTAAATTCAGCAAAATCGCACATAAGTGGAAATGTTGGGTTACTTCAAGATTTTCAACAGCTTCCTTGACTATAAATTTGCATCCAAACCAAGAAAATGACTCAAAATCAATACAGGGACCTCGAATGTAATAATTTATGTTAAAAACATTCATTACATTACGAAGCACCACTTCATACAGTAGAAATTATGAGATCGCATCAGGAGTTCATGAAATATTCGAAAAATTAAAAAAAAAACAACAATACAAAATTTGAAATAAAGAGAAAGAGGAGAAGAGAAAAAGGAAAAAGAAGAAAAGAAAAGGGCGGGGACATATAAGTTATTCTTTGAAATTAATTTTGTGATTTCGTTGGCCGGAGGCCGCGATTTTTTGCATATTTGTATTGCCCGAAGACAAAGCAAAAATGTCACTTTTCCAATCCGAAGGTGAATTTTAATTGTACAACTAGAATGCATTCTTAAGCTTGGTCAATCCCCTGCATTGTCTGGAGTGAACAATAAATGCTGCACTTTATCTTCAAGATTTTGACTTATAATAGCATAGGAGAGCTCCAACAATACTTTGATAATCGATTCCATTACTGTCAGTAGCGACGTGTATATAAATTACCTGATTTTTCACAGAGATGAGAGAAATGGATTGTTCTGCATTCCATCTAAGAGCTACATCTTTAACGGTACATTTAATTTCACTTTTATGCGTAACATGTAGCACTGTGAGAATGTGGTGAGACTACGAGAGAAAAATAGGAAAAGGACATTTTTAATCATGTAAAGCTCTGTTAAATGATATTCCTAAAGCTTTTGCACATCGATTGTTCTGATGTAGTACCATTGCTGATAGTTAATTTCCAAAATACTTTTACGGAATAAATATCTATAAGCATATCAAGCTTGTTACAATATTGCATGGTGATATATAGCGTGTGAATATGATAATCCCTGTAGATGAGTATCTATTGATCATATTCAAATTAGGCAAAATTATATTGCAACGAACCTTAGTAATTTTGTCAGAAGATTTCGTTGAATTTGGATAAATGATGTAACAAAAATGTAATAATAAACAAAGATTTAAAATATTATATTCAAACAATTATTCTTTGGAGTATATCATTGCGATACATAGACCAAAGCACATCAGTTGGTTAAATGGAGCAGTGCACTTAACTCTGAACTGGTTTTCAGAGGCTTTGAAAAATTGGAATATATGATTCTTTTGATTGTCTCTGATTATGAAGTTCTTAATGCTCTTTTCAACAAGATCAGCGTCGAAATCATCATTTTGCATCTGCTGAGTCTCGTAATATACAAATCGAGATTGTTTCTGCGGCGATTTCGCAACATGTGATAACTCAATTCGCTTTGATATCGGGAAAAATGGAGATAGAAAGGGTGGCATAGCTACTCGGAGTGTGCGATTTCCGCTCTGATTCTTAGCGAAATAACAGCCCAATAAGCAACCTTCTCGGTCGTCGTTTGGTTTTAAATACTTTGAAACTAATGTAAAGCGCTTTCTCGAACCAGAAACTCGAACATATCCTTGATATCCGGGTGAAGTCATTGTAACTGGAGATTTTGTACTTATGATAAAGATATTTGACAAAGTGTCTTTCGAGAGTTCAGCTTGATAAATAGTTTTGTCGTTCAGGAGGAAATTAAATGAAACTTTTCCAAAAGTTCCTTTATGTCTCAAAACTGTATATGACTGCTGTCCCGGAGGAATTGGATCTAAGACCATTGGGTCCTCTCTGAATAAATACTTCGGTGGAGGTCCTTGTGAATAATTTTTGCGTATTTTAATCATTGGATCGTCGAATAAGTCTGAAATTTCGTCCTTCTCCTTTCTTCCTGTTGTTGGCGATGATTGTGATTCCGTTTGTTCAGGTTGTTTCCTGATTTCTGGAACATTTTCAATTTTAGGTTGAATAGGAGCATTGTTGCTTTCTTGTTTAGTATTTTTCAAGACTTCGTCATGGCTCACGTGTGTTTTTTTTGTATTTCTTGTTCTTTTCGGTGTTTTCGGTTTGTATTCAGTTTTAGGTGGCTCAATCTCTTCTCGAACTTCTTTCTTAGTGTTATGGTTCTGCGCTGCCCATATAACTTGGTTTTCTTGTGGAGGTGTATCTGAATCAGAATCCGTTTCTGAGTAAATATCGTTCATATTACGTGGTGAGTTGACAGTAATCATATTATCGTCTGATTCAGGGTCTGAAGAGACATCATCGTGTCTATCCAACAAGAATGGCTTTCTTTGCTGAGTTTGGTACGAAATGCGTCTGCGGGTGGGTCTACTCTCGAGTTCAGTGGTTGGTTTATTGACAACACGTTGTCTTCGTGATGGTCTATTGCCAAAATCAACCGATGGAATAGACATTTATAATTTGTTTTAGTAAAATTTTGTCACTTTTAGAATATTAAATATTTTGCCTGAAAGAAAAAATGCAACTGCTCATTCAATCGCAAAACTCAAAAATAAATTTGTTTAATTCCTATTGCGATTCAGTATTTGGATTCTACCTTAAGAGCAAAATTTATTTATCGTCTTTTTATTTTTCATTTTTCAATATGAAATGAAGAGAAACATCTTTTGGTTTTGAAACTATCTTTTGCTCATAATTGTTATCGTGTATTTTTCTGCTGTCTTCAATAGCATCCCAAGGGAGTCTTTGTTAGAAGCTAGATGGAAAACTTATAGAATTTGGGATTGTACTTTGTTCAGTGGAGAAGCGTATATTATAATGATGAGGCTATAAAGGCTTGCACCGTTTGTTGATCACACAGTTATATTAATTACAAACAACACTTTTACTAATGAAGATAGAGAAGCTTCATTCGAACCTTTTGCAGCTGAAATACAAGAATATATTCTCAGTGGAAAGGTCACATTCTTTTATGGTTTATTGACCTGCCCAGCGAAGCATCCACGTGGCCTTCACTGGTGCAGAGATGCAAACGCACGTCTGTTTTTGTATAACTATTGGTTGACATTAAATCCGCAATACGGAGACTATATTATGCAATCAGATCTTGATGAGATTCCGACACACTCTGGCTTCAAATATATTATACTTGAGCACCTTCCTGATGACTATTATAGTCCATATGGAATCAACACTAATCCTAATCTAATGTCTGAAGGCGATGATTGCTATACAAATGCCTTCATCAAATACGCAAACAATACACATGAATTCATGTGGTACAGAGATAAAGATAGAAGAAAGAAATTCCCTGATTTCCCTGTAGCTACTCATTGCTCATATTGTTTCAATGATTATGGGTTCTATTTCGAGAAATTACTTGCTTCATCTCACATTGAACTTTGTGATCATCCATTCGTTAACGAAAGCTATATATTTAGAATGCATTATTGTAGGCGCGATATACAAAGATACTTCTCAATGAAGCCTTCAAAGAGTTTTGCAAATGATACAGAATTAGCTCCTCCAGATCCTAGATTTATTTATTTGATAGATCAAAACTTCTAACTGGATATTAAGCAAACAATGTATAAAGAAAGTGATCTTCTTACACTTTTTGATGAAGAAAATAGTTGATGGGAAGACTTTTCAAACTATAAAGTCAAAGAGAAATAGAAGCTAGTATTGGCTTGAAAAATTTAAATTGTTCACCAATTCTTAGACTCCAATTCAAAAGTAATCTATTCAATTCTGTATGTTCAAAACACTGTCCCTCTCTTACCCTTGAGAAACGCAACAATAACTTTTAATTGTCGCAGAGAAATGAAGAGTAAATGATTGTTTTCATGTTATACATGTAATATAATAAGCTATCCGTCATGTCTGTCTATTTACATTATTGTCAATAATAAATAAAAAGTAAACGAAATTCAAAATAATTTTTCAAGCCTTTGATTTCACAAGCCAAAAACCAGATAATTATAATACACACCTAAAGTATAATTTAATCTATTATTTAATTATTCTAAAAATCAAATAAATAAAGTAAACAAATAAAAAACAATAAATTTTTTAATTTTGATAAATTAATTGAAGCATTTTAAATATTTTTTTTTATACCTTGCAGCTTCGGGGATAAATTAAACAGAGGGTGGAAATGATATTTTTAAAAGCATTTTTGAGACATTCTAACCGTGTGCAGTTTTCATTTCCATTAGAAGTGTATTGACTCCATTTTTTGGGATTTAGCGACCAAAATTGGTGAATTTAGAATGCTATATATATGTGTGATATATACAGATGCCTTTAATTACCCGACCAAACGGCTAGAGGCACTTTTTGTATCATTTTTTGACACTTATCGTCTCTATATGACTAAAATTGTGTTAGCAATGATATATTCAATTTTTAAAATTGAAATAATTTGTAAAGTTTGGATTTATTTTGAATTTTGCCTTTCATTTTTGGTTATATTCTTGGTCAATCAAGCTTAAGCTATTCAAGTGCACTCACAGCCGGACAGAACTGTCTTCTAATAATACATTTTTAACTCATAATAGTAAATAAGAAAATATCTATATATTTAAATATCATTTTATATACTACTGACACATCACTGAATGGAATACAATGATACGTATATACCATCTGCTGTCTTTTTTGTTGATTTAATTTGTAATTTGTTGCTAAATTGTAAATTGTGAATCAACATAAGCGACAATAGTAATATCCAACCGGATAGTGTGTATTCCTATCGTTACTAAAGCATATTGATCATACTGGCAATGTTGTCTGTGGACACTCGAAGTCAATACACCTCTTTTCCATTTTGGGAGATATTAACTCAATTTTTCGCAAAATTATGTTACAAATATGTTCAGAAAACTATCGGCATCCCAAAAAACACAAAAAACAAAACCCAAAATTTGGTCACGTAAACTAAAGAACGGTTTTGACATCAACTTTAGAATGATTTCCTTATTCTTGTTTCATATCAAATGCAGAGATTCGACCAATCTCTACGCCTCTCAGCAGGGCACAGGTGACTGCTTCAATACAGAGTGCTCTTTCAACGAGGCAATGCTCACTTTAAGATGCGCCGATGTTATTCACCTCAAAGATAAAGTTGTTTATCCTCCTTCTTATCCGTCCGAATTTTCCGATTTAATCGAAAACGCAGCACAATCAAATGTCACTCTCGTCGGAAGACCAGAAGGAACAGTAATCGACGGAAGCTTCTTAACAGGCGGTGTTATGTATTACCTTGAGAACCAGAGACGTTTTACATGGTGTAAAATGGTTGGTTTCACATTCCGCAATTTCCATAAATTGATTATGAGCCGTCAGCACACTTGGTCTGTCTACCCAATGATGATTTTCCAGGACTGCACATTCGAGGACTCCGATGCTGATCTTTTCTCATGCTCTGGCGGTGTTTGGGTATTTATTAACTGCGTTTTCAAGAATATCAAAGGAAAACCATTCAAGGCACTCTCAGAAACACAAGTCGAGTTCATTGATTGCCACTTCGAAAACACATCTTCAATTTTCGGATTCGGTTGCGATTTGATGTTCAGAAATTGCGTCTTCAAAGACACTGTCGGCCAGCGTGGTGGCTCAATCTACGCATCTAAGTCCACACTCTACGTTGACAAGTGCAAATTCATCAACACAAGAGCCCAATTATACGGTGGCTCTATTTATATTAGAGATTCTAGAGAAGTCTACGAAAGTGAGATTTCCAACTCTTGCTTCCTCAATACACAGGCAAAGAACGGTTCTGCAATCTATGGATATCTTTCTTTCTTGACAGTTCACGACAACGTCTTCTCAGCACAAAATGATAAACAGCAGACAGTTTTCAACTTCGGTGAAGAAGTCAAGATGAGCAATAACAAGTTCGGCGGCGATGCTGAAGCTTGCATTCGCGCTCACGAGCCTCTCAACGAGCCTGATCTTTACTATCCTTGCGACACATACCAGAACCATCAGTTTGATGATGCCCACGGTAACTTCTTCATGGACTTCAGCAATCCAGATGATCCTCTCGAAGAAATTATTAACTAAAGCCCGATATTTTGTATAAAAGTACAAATTTTTAAGTAAATACATTTATTATTTCCCATAATTTTCCTTTTTCTCATTTTCAGTTCTTACATCAATTGATGCATATCATTCACAAATGATTTCTCCAGAGATATACGTTAAAACAGAGGTACGAAAGCGAAAAATTTGAATGAAAAATACAAATTTTTTTGGATATTTAGAAACACTATACTATAAGGAACCTATAACCAATTTCTCATAACAATATAGGCAAGACCTTGCTGCAATTATATGCAAAACAGAAACATGGAAGAATGTGAATTTACACAGTACTTTCTTTGCTGCTTTGAAAAATATATATGTTTTCTACAGCAATGCCTCAGAGAATTAAGATAATTTAACAGTGATATATGCCGCAATGTTTGCCTTATTGTTGCTTCATGGTTTGTGTTCCATATTTCTTTTTGCTATAGAATAAAACAACAATGATACAAAAATCAATATTACCCAGTTTTGTCACTGCTCGTACTAAAATTCATTTGAAAAACTTAATCAAAACTTGCTATTCATTAATTATATAGCCATGTTTGCTTGCAATGATTGAAGCATCGAATGTAGGTGAATCTACAAGGATAGACACACAATCTTCCAATATTTTATAAATGAAATGTTTTCCTCTCAAAATTAAACATTTTAATGGCAAAACTGGGTATATGAATTGAGAGTGGAAAAATAATGTTTTCTGTTGCTCAAATGCGAATTCAACACATTTATGAAAGGATTGAAAAATATAAACTAAATTGTTATGCTCGAAGATGAAAATTTCTTTGATTTCATCTAACAATGCAAAGCAAAAATTAATGTTTCCTAATGAATGATATCTATGAGAGGATGATTGAGCTGAATTTTTAAGCTTCTATTGCATTTCTCTATTTCAAATTTTGTGATGGAAAAAATATTTAGCAAAAAAAGTGCCAAAATCAAAAATATGACATCGCGTGTTTTACGAAGTATTCCACAGACAATCGCCTCTGTGAGGACGGTCCACGACATTCCTAAGATCACAGAGTGGACCAATGACCTCAGAAAGCAATTTTCGCCAAATAACGTCGCTGGTTTCTGTCAAATGCAATTCACGCCTGTTCAATACACAGCACTCGCTTTTACTATTCCCACACATTATGATCCTGAACAGATATTCATAATATGCAAGAAAACACTCAAAATATTAAGCGATTTAGAACCAAAATTTCAAACCGGACTTATGATGATATTCGCACGAGCATCATTTTTATCAAAGCACGAAGATGAATGTTTAGAGATAATGAAAACATTTAACGAAGCGGATCCTTTGATATTTTTACCTCCATATTTATATTTAGCAGCAATGTCTAAAAAGCCAGTACCAATCATTCCTCCACCAATCGTACATCGCAGAACATACGCATTTTCGTTATATTATGCAGGAATTAATCATCTATTATTATTTAAGCTTGATGAAGCTTTCAAATTACTATTACACTGCTTACATATACCATGCCAGAATGATATGATTCAAGGAGCAGTGAAAGCACTTTCATTAGTTTGCTTTTTGAATCATAATACAAAAAAGCAATTTTTAGGTGTGCTTCCTCCGAAAGCAGAGTTAGATCCAATATGTATGTCAATATGGGAAGGAAGAAAAGAATTAGATCAAGGAAGATTTGAAAATTATCAAATTTATATTCATTTTTGGAATGAAATTAAAGAAGAAAGATTAAATCGAAATATAATCTTCCGTGCAAGAACTATATCACAGATGTCTATGTCAAAGCTCAAAGATCTCTGTGCTTGTTTCGATGAAACAAAATTATTAGGCCAGATGTCGAAGTTGATGGAAAAAGGTACTATAAAGTATACAATCATTGATGGAAAGACTATTACTTTCGAAAGATTAGATCAATATTCGAATCTCGATGAAGAAATTGAATCAGTTGAGAAGCTCTTAGCCACAGTCCAAAATTTCCCAGTTGACAAAGAATAGCTCATTTTTGTTTATTTTGTTTGTTTAAATTTTACATTCTTTAATTTAATCTCATATTAGATATTGTTCAACAAACAATCCCAGAAGTTCGTTTCAGTTGAAATATAACTCAGAGATTCATTCACAGAGACCATACACATACATTTTGTTTTTTATTTGATTTTTTCCTTATGATCCATTTGGATTCAAAATTCTGGATATTCATATCTTAAGACTATAGCTGTCAAATCCGCATAAAAAAATAACAAAATGTGTAATATTGCTGCGCAAAACTCTGAGCTTTATCGAATGGCATGTTAACAGGCCAAAAGGAGCAGAGTGTTAAAGTGTTCTCACTGCAATCATCCTGCACCATTTCACCATCATTTCAATATCATCAGTAATATTTTCCTTCAAATGCGACTAAATCCATTCTTTACTCTCTTACATGGGATCTATTAGGTGATTAGAGTCATGTGACGCATAATTCTTTCTTTTTACAGTAGAAAATTATCGAAATTTATTAAAACTTTATTTTTACTTTAAAAACTTACAAATTTTATTTTAAAATCTTACAATATTGCGCAATAAAAAGTAACGCCCCTTTTGGTCAAACCTATATTAGCAGAGATTTTGCTGTATTTTTAAAGGTTTACTAATATCCTTCATATCTTATTAATAAACCATGGGATTTTACAGAACTTTTTTGTGAAAAACATCAAAAAATGCAAAAAAATGAGTGAATTTTTACTCTGTTTAAGATTCTTCTAAACGGTTTTTTGCTTTTCGCATTCCCAAAATTTGCACAAAAATGCGCAAAGTATTCAATACCGCAGATTTGACAGGTATACTTAAGACAGATGAATCAATGATCAAATTAACAAATTAATTCTTGAAGATTTGTGAAAATCTTGACAAGTAAAAACAATTTTGCTACGTAAATAATATTATTGACATGTAAATTTTCATTTTTTCGATGCCAAAGATCATCTTCAAACTCTATAAAAATTTAATTAACAGTTTAATTTCCAATGAAGAAATACAATTAAAGAACTAATTATATCATGTAATGCCATTTATTATCTATTTAGACATAAATATTTCATGGAAATTTGACTTTGAAATGAAAAATTGTCGAAATTTCACGATATTCCAAATGCACTATTAGGGGAACTTGAAAAACAGAGTATTTTCGATTTGACAAGAATATTCACATATATTTCATTTCTAATTGGTATTCCAATGTTTTTTACTCTAAACATTTAAGTTTTAGGTCACAGAAACCATCACAAAGATGTGCTCAGTGATATGCCACTGTGATATACTCTTTTTAAAGCCTTTTATATTTTCAATTTAATATTGATATTGATATTTTCAATTTAATCCTCAATTCACTTGATGAAAAACTCAATAGATTCCAAATTGCATTATATGCATTCATCTAAATCACCAAAATGATAAATTGCAATTAATCGTCAAAATTACACCTAAAAACAAGAATTCATTATTTCAGAATCAAAAATAAATAATAATTAGATAGATAGAAAGTGCTTTTTAAACAAAATCAACAAACAATTCATTCTTTTATTCAAGACTTTTGATCTGTCTTCTTCTGATAAGTTTTTGATTCAAGAACGTTATGTCATGGTTCAATCTTGCCTTGACAATGACTGATGAGTTCTGAACAATCTGCTTCCTTGGGAAGACAGCGAAAATATTGTATCAATTGACACCCTTTGCCATCGCGAGTGGAGATTGGAATTTTTCTTCGAGTTTTGGAAGGATGTATTCGAGGATATCTTCAGCCGAATTTCTGTCACTCGGATCGAACTTCAGACAGTTCTTATTGATGTATCCAAGGACTCCGTCAACTCTAATGTTGAATGTCAAGTTTTTACTCCTAACATCATTCAAGAATTTTGCTTCGCTTTTGTAATCAAACGGCGGCTGCCTTGTAGCCATAGAGACATCAAACCATCTAATATTATGTTCGATGAACACTTCCATCCAAAGCTGATTGATTTCGGCTTCTGCAGAGAGAATGCTTCGAGTGTCAAAACAATCTGCGGAACATGTCTCTTTATGGCCCTTGAAGTCTGATATTGGATGGTTTGATGTCTCTATGACCGATTTCTCTTGTGTGGAGATAGTTTATAGCATCAAGTAACTCAACAGCTATTCTGATCAACTCAGAGCCCCTGAAATAAAACTTGTTGTCGATGAACATTTGGAGGTCTCCGCGGCCAAGATATTCCATAACAATCATAATGTATTCTTCAGTATAAATTATATCATATAATTTGATGATGTTTGGGTGATTCAAGCGTGAAATTACTCTCAGCTCATTCTCAAGATATTGGAATAAGTCATTGTCTATCATTTACTTGCGGCTAATGACTTTAATTGCATATTGTTCGTTAGTTGTGGCGTGTGTTGCAAGGAATATAGTTGCAAAGCCACCAGATCCTAATTCCCTGTGGAAGATGTACTTCCCTATCTGTGCGTTTTCTTCAATCTTTTCACAGGACATTCTGTTGCAAGTGAGTATAAAACTATGAAATTGTTTTGAGAGTTTGAATTGATTTTTGGACTTTTGTTATAATTAAATTAAACGCTTCGAATCAGAGATTTTAAGCTGCTTGAAATATTTATAACATTTAACTTTTGAAATAGTTTTTTTTATTTTTCTGAGTGCTGGAAGCTAAAAATTTAAAAGTCAATATCTATTATATGTATGGGTGGTTTAACATTAATAAAAATAAAATTATGCATTTGATATTTGATCTTTGAGAAATCAACAATATCTTTCTTTTTAACAGCGATTTTCCATATCACAACAGTATTTGTAATAGAACCTAATATATTACAACTCTTTAGTTCAAATTTTTCACTGAAAAACTTGATTTGTTGACGACGAACATCGAATTTTGAAGATTGGAATTTTAAAACATACATAACTATGCTAGTAGACCAATTTTATATTAAGATTTTCGGCGTAGTTAATTAGCAAAATTCTTTCATTAATTTTCTAAGGTTTTGGTCAAACACAGTTAAAATCTCATTGCTGGGCCCAATTAATATATTTCATTCAATTGAACACAGTTTATCGATGTTCATTATTCATGTGGCATTTAATAAAGACTTTTGTAAATTTATAACCTTGTAATTTTATATTGTAAGAAACAATTATCGAGAGATTATAAAATGTCACTTTTCTTAAAATCTCCATCTGTTTCTCAGTTCACCGCTCTTATAATGAATTATTATTGGTTATTACTATAGAAAATATTCCCTTCAATCTTAGTCTGGCATTATAATTGAAAAATGGCCGAGTTCTATCATTTTCATTCAAAACTTGCAATACATAAATCTTCTTCGATTAATGGGAAAAATGATAAAATTTATAAATGGCGAATCTTTACTCGAAAATGAAACATGATTATAGCAAAGCACTAATTTAGGTGTCTCATTATCGGTTATAAAGAATGAATTACATTGATTGTCGTAGAGAAGATTTAATGAAAATTGTTAGCCATACAGGAAACATTGATGAAGTTAAGCATCCCTTTGGATCATTAGTATTTTTTGACAATACAGAAACTTTACAGCTACTTCAGTGGAAACAAAATCTCGAACTAATTCAATTTATTACCTTTTCCAACACCAGACTGAATTTACGCAGCCTGTAGACACACCTGTTCAATCTCAGCAGGCAACACCATTTTCAACTCCTATAGCATACCCTCAATTCGCAGCCAAAGTATCTCCAAAATAAACTCAATCAGAAGCGAAAATGTTTTTGCTCAATATCAATAGAAGAAATCGACTAATGATATAAAATATCTGTATCAATCTTTAAGAATCCCATTGTTCTTATGAATGTTATAGAAACTATTGATAAAACGCTATATTCAAAGTTAATCTTAAATTTAGAAACAATTTTAATCATTGTCTTTTCAAAAACAAAATCTAAGATAAACAATTTAATTCCCGTACATGAATAGCCATAGATATGTAGTATAATTGATATCATTATTATTTCGTTTAGTAAAAGTTATGCTATATTTTTGAGTTTACCAAAAAGTGACATAATTTATAAGGAAAAGTGGAAAAATGGGGGAATTCCTCCATGATGTTCCTATATCTTTTCCATTTAAACCTTATCCACTCCAAGAGGCCTATATGAATAAAGTCATTCAAGCTTGTGATACTGGAAATTATGCAATTTTAGAATCTCCAACGGGAACAGGTAAAACATTATCATTATTATGTTCCGTTCTATCATGGAAAAGATATAGAAATGCAGGAAACAAAGTTATATATTCTTCAAGAACTCATTCACAATTATCAAACGTTATAAAAGAACTCAAGCGAACAGTCTTTCAGCCAACTACATCCATCATCGCTGCCAGAACTTATTTATGCTTACATGATGATATAAAGAAAATGGATTCTTCAGCACAATCGCGAAAATGTCGAGAATTAAGACAGAAAAAGCAATGCATTTATGATAATGAATCCAAAATAGATCAAGTATCAAGAAAACTTCTTCATCAATTGTTTGATCTTGATACATTCGTTGATTATTGCAGAAATGAAGTTGCATGTCCATTTTTTGTATCGCAGCAAAATGTTAAAACTGCAGACTTTATTTTGGCTCCTTATACATATATCGCTGATCCAATCTCAAGAAACTCTCTTCCTTTATCAGTATTCAATCAATCCATTTTAATATTTGATGAAGCTCATAACTTTCCTGAACAATGTTGCGATTATTTTTCTCTAACAATGCCTTTTAGTAGATTTTATTCAATCAAGAACTTTTTAACAAAACAACAACCAAGTTTTGTGGGCGAAGTTGTTCTATTTGGACTCACTTCATTAGAATTAGCAATCGAAGTTATGAATTTAATATGCAACGAGACAGAGATATTGAGAAAAGAAATTCGACAGAATTATATTTTGAAAGATGCAAAGTTTCTTTATGATTTATTTGAGCGATGCAAATTGGATTCTAGAACAGTTGGACCACTCAGAAGATTGCTGAATGCTTATATTGACAATCCTGTTATGTATGGTTTATCCCAATATGAACAGGACGCCTTAGATTTGGCAGTTCAATTGTTGCATGCTTTGTTTCCAGAAAATCGCAGAGATGAAAAATATGTTAATGAATTTTATACCATTGTTTTAACACCAGATTTTTGCCTCAATATGTATTGCTTCACTCCAGCTAAAGCATTTAATGAGATCGTTAATCTTAAGCCACGAACGATAATCTTAACAAGTGGAACTTTGGCACCTCTTGAGACTTTTGCTTCTTCTTTCGGTGTTGATTTTCCATTTATTCTTGAAAATCCTCATATTGCGAAACCAGAGCAACTGATTGTTATTTGCTGTGGAGAAGGACCAACAGGAGTTAATTTTACATTTACTTTCGCAAACAGAGGCGATGAGAGACAAAAAGCAGAACTTGTTACATCACTACAAAAATTCTTTAATATTGCACCGCATGGATCTTTAGTTTTCTTTCCAAGTTTTTCTGCTTTGAGTGAGTTTCATCCACATTTGATTGAAACAAAGAAAAGAGTTTTAGTTGAACCGAGAACTTTTGGAGATTTCGCAAGCATTGTTTCTCGGTTTAAAGAAAGCGCTGTGAAAGAAGATGGTTCAGCTTTGTTTGCTGTTTGTCGAGGAAAAATGAGTGAAGGCATTGACTTCAGTGATGATTTTGCTCGTTCTGTCGTTGTTGTAGGAATACCATTTCCAAATACAAAAGATACAAAGGTCACATTGAAGAAGCAGTTCTATGAGAAGAAACAAAAAGGAAGTGGAATGAAATGGTATATTGACAGTGCAATGAGAGTTGTCAATCAAGCCATAGGAAGAGCAATTAGACATAAAGATGACTGGGCGTGCGTTATATTGCTTGATAATAGATATAATGGAATGGTTAATATGCTTCCAAAATGGGTCCAACCGAGTGTTGTCGTAATGGATAATTGGACAAACATTGAAAAGAAATTAACAACATTTTACGATGAGAGAAAGAAAGCTCAAGAAAATATGAAGATCGTGAACACAAATGATCCATATTTGGACCAATTCACAAGAACACAACGTGAAATTATTTTTCCTAAAGAAGTAACGAGAGCTTCTGTAAGTGCACACTCAATAAAAAAGCTTCCAATAGAAGTTCAAACGAATATAACGAAAGTTCTTGGAAGATTTATGAAAACAAATAATGTTGAAGAGCTGAAGAAGAACTTCGAAACAATAGAAGATGAAGAGGCCAAAGAAATCATTCTCCAAATGATGAATGAAAAACTACGAAAATTAATTATAGAATAATATTTTATTATGTTTGTATGTAAATAAATACTATTTTCTTAATATATTAGAAGAACATTATTCGTTGGAAAACTTAAAATGGTCTTTATATTCAAATATATGCATTTTTTTCACGGGAATAAAGAAAGTTACGTTTTCGTTCACTAACAAAGACATGGTATACAATCTTTTGCCATATTATTCTTGTCTAACATGAACATTGCAAAAGATATGATAATTAATCCAAGAAGCTTCTTCTTTAGCATAAAATGATAAATTTATTAAACGATTTCAAAATGATCGTTAAGCGTGGTTGTTGGTCTCATAGATGAAGAGAAAATCATCTAATGCTTAAAAAAGAGCCTTTTAGGGTGTTACCAAATTTCATAATTTCTCCATATACGGGAAAAGTCTTTATATTCAAATATATGCATATGTAGCCTGAATGCAAGCGTTTGTTGGCTTTGCATAGATTTTCTCACGCTAGTTTTCGTGTTACGTTTTCGTTTCCATTACCTATAAGAAATTTATATGAACTCTACATTTCAATCCAACAACAAGCGAAATGGAAATCATATTTGTAACATACCACTGGCTTTACCGCTCACTCCGATTTATTCAAAATTAATTTCGAATAAAAAATTCTTTTCCTGCTTTTTCAATTAATGCCTTACTGACTAGGATATAACCGTTCAACTACTTTTTTCACTTTCCGTGTTTTCGAATTTTTATATCATCAAAAAATTCCAGAAATTATATTATTTTTTGTAGCAATATATTCACAAAGAAAAGTATATTATTCCCTATTTATTGTTTTCTGATTATTCTTTGTTTTTCGGCATAAAATTATGAAAATAAAAAATAAAAAGAGTCTAGGACAAAAGTGAACATCACAAAGTGTCAGAGAACCTTAAAGTCACTTTTCATAAATAAACTATCACTTTTTTGAGTGGGCAAATTGTCACCTTTATAAAAAGTGTTATAAATATCTTTGTAGTCTAAACAATAATGACATTTATAGATTGAAACTCCACGCTGAGTATGAAGACCATAAACGTAGTTCATTGCAAGTTTTTGTTGCACTCCAAACCAAGAAACTCGGTCGAAATTATCCCTTCTTGCATGGTAAATATGAA